>CALNHX010005531.1:0-105222 GCA_940337035.1 Agriotes lineatus | reverse complement strand
GGTGACCTTTGGGGTGACCTTTGGGGTGACCTTTGGTGACCTTTGGGGTGACCTTTGGTGACCTTTGGGGTGACCTTTGGTGACCTTTGAGGTGACCTTTGGTGACCTTTGGGGTGACCTATGGTGACCTTTTGGGTGACCTTTGGTGACCTTTGGGGTGACCTTTGGTGACCTTTGGTGACCTTTGGGGTGACCTTTGGTGACATTTGGGGTGACCTTTGGTGACCTTTGGGGTGACCTTTGGTGACCTTTGGTGACCTTTGGTGACCTTTGGGGTGACCTTTGGTGACCTTTGGGGTGACCTTTGGTGACCTTTGGGGTGACCTTTGGTAACCTTTGGTGACCTTTGGTGACCTTTGGGGTGACCTTTGGTGACCTTTGGGGTGACCTTTGGTGACCTTTGGTGACCTTTGGTGACCTTTGGTGACCTTTGAGGTGACCTTTGGTGACCTTTGGGGTGACCTTTGGTGACCTTTGGGGTGACCTTTGTTACCCTTTGGTGACCTTTGGTGACCTTTGAGGTGACCTTTGGTGACCTTTAGGGTGACCTTTGGAGACCTTTGGGGTGACCTTTGGTGACCTTTGGGGTACCTTTGGTGACCTTTGGTGACCTTTGGTGACCTTTGGTGACCTTTGGGGAGACCTTTGGTGACCTTTGGTAACCTTTGGCGACCTTTGGTGACCTTTGGGATGACCTTTGGTGACCTTTGGTGACCTTTGAGGTGATTTTTGGTGACCTTTGGGATGACCTTTGGTGACCTTTGGGATGACCTTTGGTGACCTTTGAGGTGACCTATGGGGTGACCTTTGGTGACCTTTGGGGTGACCTTTGGTGACCTTTGGTGACCTTTGGGGTGACCTTTGGTGACCTTTGGTGACCTTTGGAGTGACCTTTGGGGTGACCTTTGGTGACCTTTGGTGACCTTTGGTGACCTTTGGTGACCTTTGGGGTGACCTTTGGTGACCTTTGGTGACCTTTGGGGTGACCTTTGGTGACCTTTGGGGTGACCTTTGGTGACCTTTGGTGACCTTTGGTGACCTTTGGGGTGACCTTTGGTGACCTTTGGGGTGACCTTTGGTGACCTTTGGGGTGACCTTTGGTGACCTTTGGGGTGACCTTTGGTGACCTTTGGTGACCTTTGGTGACCTTTGGTGACCTTTGAGGTGACCTTTGGTGACCTTTGGTAACCTTTGGCGACCTTTGGTGACCTTTGGGATGACCTTTGGTGACCTTTGGTGACCTTTGAGGTGATTTTTGGTGACCTTTGGGATGACCTTTGGTGACCTTTGAGGTGACCTTTGGTGACCTTTGGTGACCTTTGGGGTGACCTTTGGTGACCTTTGGTGACCTTTGGGGTGACCTTTGGTGACCTTTGGTGACCTTTGGGGTGACCTTTGGGGTGACCTTTGGTGACCTTTGAGGTGACCTTTGGTGACCTTTGGGGTGACCTTTGGTGACCTTTGGTGACCTTTGGTGACCTTTGGGGTGACCTTTGGTGACCTTTGGGGTAACCTTTGGTGCCCTTTGGTGACCTTTGGGGTGACTTTTGATGACCTTTGGGGTGACCTTTGGTGACCTTTGGGGTGACCTTTGGTGACCTTTGGTGACCTTTGGTGACCTTTGGTGACCTTTGGTGACCTTTGGTGACCTTTGGTGACCTTTGGGGTGACCTTTGGTGACCTTTGGGGTGACCTTTGGTGACCTTTGGTGACCTTTGGTGACCTTTGGGGTGACCTTTGGTGACCTTTGGTTACCATTGGGGTGACCTTTGGTGACCTTTGGGGTGACCTTTGGTGACCTTTGGGGTGACCTTTGGTGACCTTTGGGGTGACCTTTGGTGACCTTTGGTGACCTTTGGTGACCTTTGGGGTGACCTTTGGCGACCTTTGGTGACCTTTGGGATGACCTTTGGTGACCTTTGGGGTGACCTTTGGTGACCTTTGGGGTGACCTTTGGTGACCTTTGGAATGACTTTTGGTGACCTTTGGTGACCTTTGGTGACCTTTGGTGACCTTTGAGGTGATTTTTGGTGACCTTTGGGATGACCTTTGGTGACCTTTGAGGTGATCTTTGGTGACCTTTGGTGACCTTTGGGGTGACGTTTGGTGACCTTTGGTGACCTTTGGGGT
Organism: Agriotes lineatus; assembly: GCA_940337035.1. Lineage (NCBI taxonomy): Eukaryota > Metazoa > Arthropoda > Insecta > Coleoptera > Elateridae > Agriotes > Agriotes lineatus. The sequence continues at coordinate 103,092 of CALNHX010005531.1, read as the reverse complement.
GACCTTTGGTGACCTTTGGTGACCTTTGGGGTGACCTTTGGGGTGACCTTTGGTGACCTTTGAGGTGACCTTTGGTGACCTTTGGGGTGACCTTTGGTGACCTTTGGTGACCTTTGGTGACCTTTGGGGTGACCTTTGGTGACCCTTGGGGTGACCTTTGGTGCCCTTTGGTGACCTTTGGGGTGACTTTTGATGACCTTTGGGGTGACCTTTGGTGACCTTTGGGGTGACCTTTGGTGACCTTTGGTGACCTTTGGTGACCTTTGGTGACCTTTGGGGTGACCTTTTGTGACCTTTGGGGTGACCTTTGGTGACCTTTGGTGACCTTTGGTGACCTTTGGGGTGACCTTTGGTGACCTTTGGTGACCATTGAGGTGATTTTTGGTGACCTTTGGGATGACCTTTGGTGACCTTTGAGGTGACCTTTGGTGACCTTTGGTGACCTTTGGGGTGATTTTTGGTGACCTTTGGGATGACCTTTGGTGACCTTTGAGGTGACCTTTGGTGACCTTTGGTGACCTTTGGGGTGACCTTTGGTGACCTTTGGTGACCTTTGGGGTGACCTTTGGTGACCTTTGGTGACCTTTGGTGACCTTTGGTGACCTTTGGTGACCTTTGGGGTGACCTTTGGTGACCTTTGGTGACCTTTGGTGACCTTTGGTGACCTTTGGTGACCTTTGGTGACCTTTGGTGACCTTTGGTGACCTTTGGTGACCTTTGGGGTGACCTTTGGTGACCTTTGGTGATCTTTGGTGACCTTTGGTGACCTTTGGGGTGACCTTTGGTGACCTTTGGGGTGCCCTTTGGTGACCTTTGGTGACCATTGGTGAACTTTGGTAACCTTTGGGGTGACCTTTGGTGACCTTTGGTGACCTTTGGGGTAACCTTTGGTGACCTTTGGGGTGACCTTTGGTGACCTTTGGGGTGATCTTTGGTGACCTTTGGTGACTTTTGGTGACCTTTGGTGACCTTTGGGGTGACCTTTGGTGACCTTTGGGGTGATCTTTGGTGACCTTTGGTGACTTTTGGTGACCTTTGGTGACCTTTGGGGTGACCTTTGGTGACCTTTGGGGTGACCTTTGTTGACCTTTGGTGACCTTTGGTGACCTTTGGTGACCTTTGGGGTGACCTTTGGTGACCTTTGGTGACCTTTGGGGTGACATTTGGTAACCTTTGAGGTGACCTTTGGTGACCTTTGGGGTGACCTTTGGTGACCTTTGGGGTGACCTTTGGTGACCTTTGGGGTGACCTTTGGTGACCTTTGGTGACCTTTGGTGACCTTTGGTGACCTTGGGGGTGACCTTTGGTGACCTTTGGTGACCTTTGGGGTGATTTTTGGTGACCTTTGGGGTGACCTTTGGTGACCTTTGAGGTGACCTTTGGTGACCTTTGGGGTGACCTTTGGTGACCTTTGGGGTGACCTTTGGTGACCTTTGGGGTGACCTTTGGTGACCTTTGGTGACCTTTGGTGACCTTTGGTGACCTTTGGGGTGACCTTTGGTGACCTTTGGGGTGACCTTTGGTGACCTTTGGTGACCTTTGGTGACCTTTGGGGTGACCTTTGGTGACCTTTGGGGTGACCTTTGGTGACCTTTGGTGACCTTTGGTGACCTTTGGTGACCTTTGGGGTGACCTTTGGTGACCTTTGGGGTGACCTTTGGTGACCTTTGGTGACCTTTGGTGACCTTTGGGGTGACCTTTGGTGACCTTTGCGGTGACCTTTGGTGACTTTTGGTGACCTTTGGGGTGACCTTTGGTGACCTTTAAGGTGACCTTTGGTGACCTTTGGTGACCTTTGGGGTGACCTTTGGTGACCTTTGGTGACTTTTGGGGTGACCTTTGGTGACCTTTGGTGACCTTTGGTGACCTTTGGTGACCTTTGGGGTGACCTTTGGTGATTTTTGGTGACCTTTGGTGACCTTTGGTGACCTTTGGGGTGACCTTTGGTGACCTTTGGGGTGACCTTTGGTGACCTTTGGTGACCTTTGGGGTGACCTTTGGTGACATTTGGGGTGACCTTTGGTGACCTTTGGGGTGACCTTTGGTGACCTTTGGTGACCTTTGGTGACCTTTGGGGTGACCTTTGGTGACCTTTGGGGTGACCTTTGGTGACCTTTGGGGTGACCTTTGGTAACCTTTGGTGACCTTTGGTGACCTTTGGGGTGACCTTTGGTGACCTTTGGGGTGACCTTTGGTGACCTTTGGTGACCTTTGGTGACCTTTGGTGACCTTTGAGGTGACCTTTGGTGACCTTTGGGGTGACCTTTGGTGACCTTTGGGGTGACCTTTGTTGACCTTTGGTGACCTTTGGTGACCTTTGAGGTGACCTTTGGTGACCTTTAGGGTGACCTTTGGAGACCTTTGGGGTGACCTTTGGTGACCTTTGGGGTACCTTTGGTGACCTTTGGTGACCTTTGGTGACCTTTGGTGACCTTTGGGGAGACCTTTGGTGACCTTTGGTAACCTTTGGCGACCTTTGGTGACCTTTGGGATGACCTTTGGTGACCTTTGGTGACCTTTGAGGTGATTTTTGGTGACCTTTGGGATGACCTTTGGTGACCTTTGGGATGACCTTTGGTGACCTTTGAGGTGACCTATGGGGTGACCTTTGGTGACCTTTGGGGTGACCTTTGGTGACCTTTGGTGACTTTTGGGGTGACCTTTGGTGACCTTTGGTGACCTTTGGAGTGACCTTTGGGGTGACCTTTGGTGACCTTTGGTGACCTTTGGTGACCTTTGGTGACCTTTGGGGTGACCTTTGGTGACCTTTGGTGACCTTTGGGGTGACCTTTGGTGACCTTTGGGGTGACCTTTGGTGACCTTTGGTGACCTTTGGTGACCTTTGGGGTGACCTTTGGTGACCTTTGGGGTGACCTTTGGTGACCTTTGGGGTGACCTTTGGTGACCTTTGGGGTGACCTTTGGTGACCTTTGGTGACCTTTGGTGACCTTTGGTGACCTTTGAGGTGACCTTTGGTGACCTTTGGTAACCTTTGGCGACCTTTGGTGACCTTTGGGATGACCTTTGGTGACCTTTGGTGACCTTTGAGGTGATTTTTGGTGACCTTTGGGATGACCTTTGGTGACCTTTGAGGTGACCTTTGGTGACCTTTGGTGACCTTTGGGGTGACCTTTGGTGACCTTTGGTGACCTTTGGGGTGACCTTTGGTGACCTTTGGTGACCTTTGGGGTGACCTTTGGGGTGACCTTTGGTGACCTTTGAGGTGACCTTTGGTGACCTTTGGGGTGACCTTTGGTGACCTTTGGTGACCTTTGGTGACCTTTGGGGTGACCTTTGGTGACCTTTGGGGTAACCTTTGGTGCCCTTTGGTGACCTTTGGGGTGACTTTTGATGACCTTTGGGGTGACCTTTGGTGACCTTTGGGGTGACCTTTGGTGACCTTTGGTGACCTTTGGTGACCTTTGGTGACCTTTGGTGACCTTTGGTGACCTTTGGTGACCTTTGGGGTGACCTTTGGTGACCTTTGGGGTGACCTTTGGTGACCTTTGGTGACCTTTGGTGACCTTTGGGGTGACCTTTGGTGACCTTTGGTTACCATTGGGGTGACCTTTGGTGACCTTTGGGGTGACCTTTGGTGACCTTTGGGGTGACCTTTGGTGACCTTTGGGGTGACCTTTGGTGACCTTTGGTGACCTTTGGTGACCTTTGGGGTGACCTTTGGCGACCTTTGGTGACCTTTGGGATGACCTTTGGTGACCTTTGGGGTGACCTTTGGTGACCTTTGGGGTGACCTTTGGTGACCTTTGGAATGACTTTTGGTGACCTTTGGTGACCTTTGGTGACCTTTGGTGACCTTTGAGGTGATTTTTGGTGACCTTTGGGATGACCTTTGGTGACCTTTGAGGTGATCTTTGGTGACCTTTGGTGACCTTTGGGGTGACGTTTGGTGACCTTTGGTGACCTTTGGGGTGACCTTTGGTGACCTTTGGTGACCTTTGGGGTGACCTTTGGGTGACCTTTGGTGACCTTTGAGGTGACCTTTGGTGACCTTTGGGGTGACCTTTGGTGACCTTTGGTGACCTTTGGTGACCTTTGGGGTGACCTTTGGTGACCCTTGGGGTGACCTTTGGTGCCCTTTGGTGACCTTTGGGGTGACTTTTGATGACCTTTGGGGTGACCTTTGGTGACCTTTGGGGTGACCTTTGGTGACCTTTGGTGACCTTTGGTGACCTTTGGTGACCTTTGGGGTGACCTTTTGTGACCTTTGGGGTGACCTTTGGTGACCTTTGGTGACCTTTGGTGACCTTTGGGGTGACCTTTGGTGACCTTTGGTGACCATTGAGGTGATTTTTGGTGACCTTTGGGATGACCTTTGGTGACCTTTGAGGTGACCTTTGGTGACCTTTGGTGACCTTTGGGGTGATTTTTGGTGACCTTTGGGATGACCTTTGGTGACCTTTGAGGTGACCTTTGGTGACCTTTGGTGACCTTTGGGGTGACCTTTGGTGACCTTTGGTGACCTTTGGGGTGACCTTTGGTGACCTTTGGTGACCTTTGGTGACCTTTGGTGACCTTTGGTGACCTTTGGGGTGACCTTTGGTGACCTTTGGTGACCTTTGGTGACCTTTGGTGACCTTTGGTGACCTTTGGTGACCTTTGGTGACCTTTGGTGACCTTTGGTGACCTTTGGGGTGACCTTTGGTGACCTTTGGTGATCTTTGGTGACCTTTGGTGACCTTTGGGGTGACCTTTGGTGACCTTTGGGGTGCCCTTTGGTGACCTTTGGTGACCATTGGTGAACTTTGGTAACCTTTGGGGTGACCTTTGGTGACCTTTGGTGACCTTTGGGGTAACCTTTGGTGACCTTTGGGGTGACCTTTGGTGACCTTTGGGGTGATCTTTGGTGACCTTTGGTGACTTTTGGTGACCTTTGGTGACCTTTGGGGTGACCTTTGGTGACCTTTGGGGTGATCTTTGGTGACCTTTGGTGACTTTTGGTGACCTTTGGTGACCTTTGGGGTGACCTTTGGTGACCTTTGGGGTGACCTTTGTTGACCTTTGGTGACCTTTGGTGACCTTTGGTGACCTTTGGGGTGACCTTTGGTGACCTTTGGTGACCTTTGGGGTGACATTTGGTAACCTTTGAGGTGACCTTTGGTGACCTTTGGGGTGACCTTTGGTGACCTTTGGGGTGACCTTTGGTGACCTTTGGGGTGACCTTTGGTGACCTTTGGTGACCTTTGGTGACCTTTGGTGACCTTGGGGGTGACCTTTGGTGACCTTTGGTGACCTTTGGGGTGATTTTTGGTGACCTTTGGGGTGACCTTTGGTGACCTTTGAGGTGACCTTTGGTGACCTTTGGGGTGACCTTTGGTGACCTTTGGGGTGACCTTTGGTGACCTTTGGGGTGACCTTTGGTGACCTTTGGTGACCTTTGGTGACCTTTGGTGACCTTTGGGGTGACCTTTGGTGACCTTTGGGGTGACCTTTGGTGACCTTTGGTGACCTTTGGTGACCTTTGGGGTGACCTTTGGTGACCTTTGGTGACCTTTGGTGACCTTTGGTGACCTTTGGGGTGACCTTTGGTGACCTTTGGGGTGACCTTTGGTGACCTTTGGTGACCTTTGGTGACCTTTGGGGTGACCTTTGGTGACCTTTGCGGTGACCTTTGGTGACTTTTGGTGACCTTTGGGGTGACCTTTGGTGACCTTTAAGGTGACCTTTGGTGACCTTTGGTGACCTTTGGGGTGACCTTTGGTGACCTTTGGTGACTTTTGGGGTGACCTTTGGTGACCTTTGGTGACCTTTGGTGACCTTTGGTGACCTTTGGGGTGACCTTTGGTGATTTTTGGTGACCTTTGGTGACCTTTGGTGACCTTTGGGGTGACCTTTGGTGACCTTTGGGGTGACCTTTGGTGACCTTTGGTGACCTTTGGTGACCTTTGGTGACCTTTGGGGTGACCTTTGGTGACCTTTGGGATGACCTTTGGTGACCTTTGGGGTGACCTTTGGTGACCTTTGGGGTGACCTTTGGTGACCTTTGGGGTGACCTTTGGTGACCTTTGGTAACCTTTGGTGACCTTTGGTGACCTTAGGGATGACCTTTGGTGACCTTTGGGGTGACCTTTGGTGACCTTTGGGGTGACCTTTGGTGACCTTTGGGGTGACCTTTGGTGACCTTTGGGGTGACCTTTGGTGACCTTTGGTGATATTTGGTGACCTTTGGTGACCTTTGGGGTGACCTTTGGTGACCTTTGGTGACCTTTGGGGTGACCTTTGGTGACCTTTAGGGTAACCTTTGGAGACCTTTGGGGTGACCTTTGGTGACCTTTGGGGTGACCTTTGGTGACCTTTGGGGTGACCTTTGGTGACCTTTGGGGTGACCTTTGGTGACCTTTGGGGTGACCTTTGGTGACCTTTGGGGTGACCTTTGGTGACCTTTGGTGACCTTTGGTGACCTTTGGTGACCTTTGAGGTGACCTTTGGTGACCTTTGGGGTGACCTTTGGTGACCTTTGGGGTGACCTTTGGTGACCTTTGGTGACATTTGGTGACCTTTGAGGTGACCTTTGGTGACCTTTGGTGACCTTTGGGGTGACCTTTGGTGACCTTTGGGTTACCTTTGGTGACCTTTGGTGACCTTTGGTGACCTTTGGTGACCTTTGGGGTGACCTTTGGTGACCTTTGGGGTGACCTTTGGTGACCTTTGGTTACCTTTGGCGACCTTTGGTGACCTTTGGGATGACCTTTGGTGACCTTTGGTGACCTTTGGGGTGACCTTTGGCGACCTTTGGTGACCTTTGGGATGACCTTTGGTGACCTTTGGGGTGACCTTTGGTGACCTTTGGGGTGACCTTTGGTGACCTTTGGAATGACTTTTGGTGACCTTTGGTGACCTTTGGTGACCTTTGGTGACCTTTGGTGACCTTTGGTGACCTTTGGGGTGACCTTTGGTGACCTTTGGGGTGACCTTTGGTGACCTTTGGTGACCTTTGGTGACCTTTGGGGTGACCTTTGGTGACCTTTGGTGACCATTGGGGTGACCTTTGGTGACCTTTGGGGTAACCTTTGGTGACCTTTGGGGTAACCTTTGGTGACCTTTGGTGACCTTTGGGGTGACCTTTGGTGACCTTTGGGGTGACCGTTGGTGACCTTTGGGGTGACCTTTGGTGACCTTTGGTGACCTTTGGTGACCTTTGGTGACCTTTGGGGTGACCTTTGGTGACCTTTGGTGACCTTTGGTGATCTTTGGTGACCTTTGGTGACCTTTGGGGTGACCTTTGGTGACCTTTGGTGATCTTTGGTGACCTTTGGTGATCTTTGGTGACCTTTGGTGACCTTTGGGGTGACCTTTGGTGACCTTTGGGGTGCCCTTTGGTGACCTTTGGTGACCTTTGGTGACCTTTGGGGTGACCTTTGGTGACCTTTGGTGACCTTTGGGGTGACCTTTGGTGACCTTTGGGGTGAACTTTGGTGACCTTTGGGGTGACCTTTGGTGAACTTTGGTGACCTTTGGTGACCTTTGGTGACCTTTGGGGTGACCTTTGGTGACCTTTGGGGTGACCTTTGGTGACCTTTGGTGACTTTTGGTGACCTTTGGTGACCTTTGGGGTGACCTTTGGTGACCTTTGGTGACCTTTGGGGTGACATTTGGTGACCTTTGAGGTGACTTTTGGTGACCTTTGGGGTGACCTTTGGTGACCTTTGGGGTGACCTTTGGTGACCTTTGGGGTGACCTTTGGTGACCTTTGGTGACCTTTGGCGACCTTTGGTGACCTTTGGGATGACCTTTGGTGACCTTTGGGGTGACCTTTGGTGACCTTTGGGGTGACCTTTGGTGACCTTTGGAATGACTTTTGGTGACCTTTGGTGACCTTTGGTGACCTTTGGTGACCTTTGAGGTGATTTTTGGTGACCTTTGGGATGACCTTTGGTGACCTTTGAGGTGACCTTTGGTGACCCTTGGGGTGACGTTTGGTGACCTTTGGTGACCTTTGGGGTGACCTTTGGTGACCTTTGGTGACCTTTGGGGTGACCTTTGGCTTTGGTGACCTTTGAGGTGACCTTTTGTGACCTTTGGGGTGACCTTTGGTGACCTTTGGTGACCTTTGGTGACCTTTGGGGTGACCTTTGGTGACCCTTGGGGTGACCTTTGGTGCCCTTTGGTGACCTTTGGGGTGACTTTTGATGACCTTTGGGGTGACCTTTGGTGACCTTTGGGGTGACCGTTGGTGACCTTTGGTGACCTTTGGTGACCTTTGGTGACCTTTGGGGTGACCTTTTGTGACCTTTGGGGTGACCTTTGGTGACCTTGGGTGACCTTTGGTGACCTTTGGGGTGACCTTTGGTGACCTTTGGTGACCATTGAGGTGATTTTTGGTGACCTTTGGGATGACCTTTGGTGACCTTTGAGGTGACCTTTGGTGACCTTTGGTGACCTTTGGGGTGATTTTTGGTGACCTTTGGGATGACCTTTGGTGACCTTTGAGGTGACCTTTGGTGACCTTTGGTGACCTTTGGGGTGACCTTTGGTGACCTTTGGTGACCTTTGGGGTGACCTTTGGTGACCTTTGGTGACCTTTGGTGACCTTTGGTGACCTTTGGGGTGACCTTTGGTGACCTTTGGTGACCTTTGGTGACCTTTGGTGACCTTTGGTGACCTTTGGTGACCTTTGGTGACCTTTGGTGACCTTTGGGGTGACCTTTGGTGACCTTTGGTGATCTTTGGTGACCTTTGGTGACCTTTGGGGTGACCTTTGGTGACCTTTGGGGTGCCCTTTGGTGACCTTTGGTGACCATTGGTGAACTTTGGTAACCTTTGGGGTGACCTTTGGTGACCTTTGGTGACCTTTGGGGTAACCTTTGGTGACCTTTGGGGTGACCTTTGGTGACCTTTGGGGTGATCTTTGGTGACCTTTGGTGACATTTGGTGACCTTTGGTGACCTTTGGGGTGACCTTTGGTGACCTTTGGTGACCTTTGGTGACCTTTGGGGTGACCGTTGGTGACTTTTGGGGTGACCTTTGGTGACTTTTGGGGTGACCTTTCGTGACCTTTGGTGAGCTTTGGTGACCTTTGGTGACCTTTGGGGTGACCTTTGGTGACCTTTGGTGACCTTTGGTGACCTTTGGGCAGACCGTTGGTGACCTTTAGGTTGACTTTTGGTGACCTTTGGTGAGCTTTGGGGTGACCTTTGGTGACCTTTGAGGTGACCTTTGGTGACATTTGGGGTGACCTTTGGTGACCTTTTGGGTGACCTTTGGTGACCTTTGGGGTGACCTTTGGGGTGACCTTTGGTGACCTTTGGGGTGACCTTTGGTGACCTTTGGGGTGACCTTTGGTGACCTTTGAGGTGACCTTTGGTGACCTTTGGGGTGACCTATGGTGACCTTTTGGGTGACCTTTGGTGACCTTTGGGGTGACCTTTGGTGACCTTTGGTGACCTTTGGGGTGACCTTTGGTGACATTTGGGGTGACCTTTGGTGACCTTTGGGGTGACCTTTGGTGACCTTTGGTGACCTTTGGTGACCTTTGGGGTGACCTTTGGTGACCTTTGGGGTGACCTTTGGTGACCTTTGGGGTGACCTTTGGTAACCTTTGGTGACCTTTGGTGACCTTTGGGGTGACCTTTGGTGACCTTTGGGGTGACCTTTGGTGACCTTTGGTGACCTTTGGTGACCTTTGGTGACCTTTGAGGTGACCTTTGGTGACCTTTGGGGTGACCTTTGGTGACCTTTGGGGTGACCTTTGTTGACCTTTGGTGACCTTTGGTGACCTTTGAGGTGACCTTTGGTGACCTTTAGGGTGACCTTTGGAGACCTTTGGGGTGACCTTTGGTGACCTTTGGGGTACCTTTGGTGACCTTTGGTGACCTTTGGTGACCTTTGGTGACCTTTGGGGAGACCTTTGGTGACCTTTGGTAACCTTTGGCGACCTTTGGTGACCTTTGGGATGACCTTTGGTGACCTTTGGTGACCTTTGAGGTGATTTTTGGTGACCTTTGGGATGACCTTTGGTGACCTTTGGGATGACCTTTGGTGACCTTTGAGGTGACCTATGGGGTGACCTTTGGTGACCTTTGGGGTGACCTTTGGTGACCTTTGGTGACCTTTGGGGTGACCTTTGGTGACCTTTGGTGACCTTTGGAGTGACCTTTGGGGTGACCTTTGGTGACCTTTGGTGACCTTTGGTGACCTTTGGTGACCTTTGGGGTGACCTTTGGTGACCTTTGGTGACCTTTGGGGTGACCTTTGGTGACCTTTGGGGTGACCTTTGGTGACCTTTGGTGACCTTTGGTGACCTTTGGGGTGACCTTTGGTGACCTTTGGGGTGACCTTTGGTGACCTTTGGGGTGACCTTTGGTGACCTTTGGGGTGACCTTTGGTGACCTTTGGTGACCTTTGGTGACCTTTGGTGACCTTTGAGGTGACCTTTGGTGACCTTTGGTAACCTTTGGCGACCTTTGGTGACCTTTGGGATGACCTTTGGTGACCTTTGGTGACCTTTGAGGTGATTTTTGGTGACCTTTGGGATGACCTTTGGTGACCTTTGAGGTGACCTTTGGTGACCTTTGGTGACCTTTGGGGTGACCTTTGGTGACCTTTGGTGACCTTTGGGGTGACCTTTGGTGACCTTTGGTGACCTTTGGGGTGACCTTTGGGGTGACCTTTGGTGACCTTTGAGGTGACCTTTGGTGACCTTTGGGGTGACCTTTGGTGACCTTTGGTGACCTTTGGTGACCTTTGGGGTGACCTTTGGTGACCTTTGGGGTAACCTTTGGTGCCCTTTGGTGACCTTTGGGGTGACTTTTGATGACCTTTGGGGTGACCTTTGGTGACCTTTGGGGTGACCTTTGGTGACCTTTGGTGACCTTTGGTGACCTTTGGTGACCTTTGGTGACCTTTGGTGACCTTTGGTGACCTTTGGGGTGACCTTTGGTGACCTTTGGGGTGACCTTTGGTGACCTTTGGTGACCTTTGGTGACCTTTGGGGTGACCTTTGGTGACCTTTGGTTACCATTGGGGTGACCTTTGGTGACCTTTGGGGTGACCTTTGGTGACCTTTGGGGTGACCTTTGGTGACCTTTGGGGTGACCTTTGGTGACCTTTGGTGACCTTTGGTGACCTTTGGGGTGACCTTTGGCGACCTTTGGTGACCTTTGGGATGACCTTTGGTGACCTTTGGGGTGACCTTTGGTGACCTTTGGGGTGACCTTTGGTGACCTTTGGAATGACTTTTGGTGACCTTTGGTGACCTTTGGTGACCTTTGGTGACCTTTGAGGTGATTTTTGGTGACCTTTGGGATGACCTTTGGTGACCTTTGAGGTGATCTTTGGTGACCTTTGGTGACCTTTGGGGTGACGTTTGGTGACCTTTGGTGACCTTTGGGGTGACCTTTGGTGACCTTTGGTGACCTTTGGGGTGACTTTTGGGGTGACCTTTGGTGACCTTTGAGGTGACCTTTGGTGACCTTTGGGGTGACCTTTGGTGACCTTTGGTGACCTTTGGTGACCTTTGGGGTGACCTTTGGTGACCCTTGGGGTGACCTTTGGTGCCCTTTGGTGACCTTTGGGGTGACTTTTGATGACCTTTGGGGTGACCTTTGGTGACCTTTGGGGTGACCTTTGGTGACCTTTGGTGACCTTTGGTGACCTTTGGTGACCTTTGGGGTGACCTTTTGTGACCTTTGGGGTGACCTTTGGTGACCTTTGGTGACCTTTGGTGACCTTTGGGGTGACCTTTGGTGACCTTTGGTGACCATTGAGGTGATTTTTGGTGACCTTTGGGATGACCTTTGGTGACCTTTGAGGTGACCTTTGGTGACCTTTGGTGACCTTTGGGGTGATTTTTGGTGACCTTTGGGATGACCTTTGGTGACCTTTGAGGTGACCTTTGGTGACCTTTGGTGACCTTTGGGGTGTCCTTTGGTGACCTTTGGTGACCTTTGGGGTGACCTTTGGTGACCTTTGGTGACCTTTGGTGACCTTTGGTGACCTTTGGTGACCTTTGGGGTGACCTTTGGTGACCTTTGGTGACCTTTGGTGACCTTTGGTGACCTTTGGTGACCTTTGGTGACCTTTGGTGACCTTTGGTGACCTTTGGTGACCTTTGGGGTGACCTTTGGTGACCTTTGGTGATCTTTGGTGACCTTTGGTGACCTTTGGGGTGACCTTTGGTGACCTTTGGGGTGCCCTTTGGTGACCTTTGGTGACCATTGGTGAACTTTGGTAACCTTTGGGGTGACCTTTGGTGACCTTTGGTGACCTTTGGGGTAACCTTTGGTGACCTTTGGGGTGACCTTTGGTGACCTTTGGGGTGATCTTTGGTGACCTTTGGTGACTTTTGGTGACCTTTGGTGACCTTTGGGGTGACCTTTGGTGACCTTTGGGGTGATCTTTGGTGACCTTTGGTGACTTTTGGTGACCTTTGGTGACCTTTGGGGTGACCTTTGGTGACCTTTGGGGTGACCTTTGTTGACCTTTGGTGACCTTTGGTGACCTTTGGTGACCTTTGGGGTGACCTTTGGTGACCTTTGGGGTGACCTTTGGTGACCTTTGGGGTGACCTTTGGTGACCTTTGGTGACCTTTGGTGACCTTTGGTGACCTTGGGGGTGACCTTTGGTGACCTTTGGTGACCTTTGGGGTGATTTTTGGTGACCTTTGGGGTGACCTTTGGTGACCTTTGGTGACCTTTGGGGTGACCTTTGGTGACCTTTGGGGTGACCTTTGGTGACCTTTGGGGTGACCTTTGGTGACCTTTGGTGACCTTTGGTGACCTTTGGTGACCTTGGGGGTGACCTTTGGTGACCTTTGGTGACCTTTGGGGTGATTTTTGGTGACCTTTGGGGTGACCTTTGGTGACCTTTGAGGTGACCTTTGGTGACCTTTGGGGTGACCTTTGGTGACCTTTGGGGTGACCTTTGGTGACCTTTGGGGTGACCTTTGGTGACCTTTGGTGACCTTTGGTGACCTTTGGTGACCTTTGGGGTGACCTTTGGTGACCTTTGGGGTGACCTTTGGTGACCTTTGGTGACCTTTGGTGACCTTTGGGGTGACCTTTGGTGACCTTTGGGGTGACCTTTGGTGACCTTTGGTGACCTTTGGTGACCTTTGGTGACCTTTGGGGTGACCTTTGGTGACCTTTGGGGTGACCTTTGGTGACCTTTGGTGACCTTTGGTGACCTTTGGGGTGACCTTTGGTGACCTTTGCGGTGACCTTTGGTGACTTTTGGTGACCTTTGGGGTGACCTTTGGTGACCTTTAAGGTGACCTTTGGTGACCTTTGGTGACCTTTGGGGTGACCTTTGGTGACCTTTGGTGACTTTTGGGGTGACCTTTGGTGACCTTTGGTGACCTTTGGTGACCTTTGGTGACCTTTGGGGTGACCTTTGGTGATTTTTGGTGACCTTTGGTGACCTTTGGTGACCTTTGGGGTGACCTTTGGTGACCTTTGGGGTGACCTTTGGTGACCTTTGGTGACCTTTGGTGACCTTTGGTGACCTTTGGGGTGACCTTTGGTGACCTTTGGGATGACCTTTGGTGACCTTTGGGGTGACCTTTGGTGACCTTTGGGGTGACCTTTGGTGACCTTTGGGGTGACCTTTGGTGACCTTTGGTAACCTTTGGTGACCTTTGGTGACCTTTGGGATGACCTTTGGTGACCTTTGGGGTGACCTTTGGTGACCTTTGGGGTGACCTTTGGTGACCTTTGGGGTGACCTTTGGTGACCTTTGGGGTGACCTTTGGTGACCTTTGGTGATATTTGGTGACCTTTGGTGACCTTTGGGGTGACCTTTGGTGACCTTTGGTGACCTTTGGGGTGACCTTTGGTGACCTTTAGGGTAACCTTTGGAGACCTTTGGGGTGACCTTTGGTGACCTTTGGGGTGACCTTTGGTGACCTTTGGGGTGACCTTTGGTGACCTTTGGGGTGACCTTTGGTGACCTTTGGGGTGACCTTTGGTGACCTTTGGGGTGACCTTTGGTGACCTTTGGTGACCTTTGGTGACCTTTGGTGACCTTTGAGGTGACCTTTGGTGACCTTTGGGGTGACCTTTGGTGACCTTTGGGGTGACCTTTGGTGACCTTTGGTGACATTTGGTGACCTTTGAGGTGACCTTTGGTGACCTTTGGTGACCTTTGGGGTGACCTTTGGTGACCTTTGGGTTACCTTTGGTGACCTTTGGTGACCTTTGGTGACCTTTGGTGACCTTTGGGGTGACCTTTGGTGACCTTTGGGGTGACCTTTGGTGACCTTTGGTTACCTTTGGCGACCTTTGGTGACCTTTGGGATGACCTTTGGTGACCTTTGGTGACCTTTGGGGTGACCTTTGGCGACCTTTGGTGACCTTTGGGATGACCTTTGGTGACCTTTGGGGTGACCTTTGGTGACCTTTGGGGTGACCTTTGGTGACCTTTGGAATGACTTTTGGTGACCTTTGGTGACCTTTGGTGACCTTTGGTGACCTTTGAGGTGATTTTTGGTGACCTTTGGGATGACCTTTGGTGACCTTTGAGGTGACCTTTGGTGACCTTTGGTGACCTTTGGGGTGACGTTTGGTGACCTTTGGTGACCTTTGGGGTGACCTTTGGTGACCTTTGGTGACCTTTGGGGTGACCTTTGGGGTGACCTTTGGTGACCTTTGAGGTGACCTTTGGTGACCTTTGGGGTGACCTTTGGTGACCTTTAATGACCTTTGGTGACCTTTGGGGTGACCTTTGGTGACCCTTGGGGTGACCTTTGGTGCCCTTTGGTGACCTTTGGGGTGACTTTTGATGACCTTTGGGGTGACCTTTGGTGACCTTTGGGGTGACCTTTGGTGACCTTTGGTGACCTTTGGTGACCTTTGGTGACCTTTGGGGTGACCTTTTGTGACCTTTGGGGTGACCTTTGGTGACCTTTGGTGACCTTTGGTGACCTTTGGGGTGACCTTTGGTGACCTTTGGTGACCATTGAGGTGATTTTTGGTGACCTTTGGGATGACCTTTGGTGACCTTTGAGGTGACCTTTGGTGACCTTTGGTGACCTTTGGGGTGATTTTTGGTGACCTTTGGGATGACCTTTGGTGACCTTTGAGGTGACCTTTGGTGACCTTTGGTGACCTTTGGGGTGACCTTTGGTGACCTTTGGTGACCTTTGGGGTGACCTTTGGTGACCTTTGGTGACCTTTGGTGACCTTTGGGGTGACCTTTGGTGACCTTTGGTGACCTTTGGTGACCTTTGGTGACCTTGGGGGTGACCTTTGGTGACCTTTGGTGACCTTTGGGGTGACCTTTGGTGACCTTTGGGTTGACCTTTGGTGACCTTTGGGGTGACCTTTGGTGACCTTTGGTGACCTTTGGTGACCTTTGATGACCTTTGGGGTGACCTTTGGTGACCTTTGGGGTGACCTTTGGTGACCTTTGGTGACCTTTGGTGACCTTTGGGGTGACCTTTGGTGACCTTTGGGGTGACCTTTGGTGACCTTTGGTGACCTTTGGGGTGACCTTTGGTGACCTTTGGTGACCTTTGGGGTGACCTTTGGGGTGACCTTTGGTGACCTTTGAGGTGACCTTTGGTGACCTTTGGTGACCTTTGGTGACCTTTGGGGTAACCTTTGGTGACCTTTGGGGTGACCTTTGGTGACCTTTGGTGACCTTTGGGGTGACTTTTGGTGACCTTTGGGGTGACCTTTGCTGACCTTTGGGATGACCTTTGGTGACCTTTGGTGACCTTTGGTGACCGTTGGGGTCACCTTTGGTGACCTTTGGTGACCTTTGGTGACCTTTGGTAACCTTTGGTGACCTTTGGGGTGACCTTTGGTGACCTTTGGTGACCTTTGGGGTAACCTTTGGTGACCTTTGGTGACCTTTGGTGACCTTTGGGGTGACCTTTGGTGACCTTTGGTGAGCTTTGGTTACCTTTGGTGACCTTTGGGGTGACCTTTGGTGACCTTTGGGGTGACCTTTGGTGACCTTTGGTGACCTTTGGTGACCTTTGGGGTGACCGTTGGTGACCTTTAGGATGACTTTTGGTGACCTTTGGTGAGCTTTAGGGTGACCTTTGGTGACCTTTGAGGTGACCTTTGGTGACCTTTGGGGTGACCTCTGGTGACCTTTGGGGTGACCTTTGGTGACCTTTGGGGTGACCTTTGGTGACCTTTGGTGACCTTTGGTGACCTTTGGGGTGACCTTCGGTGACCTTTGGGGTGACCTTTGGTGACCTTTGGTGACCTTTGGTGACCTTTGGGGTGACCTTTGGTGACCTTTGGGGTGACCTTTGGTGACCTTTGGTGATCTTTGGGGTGACCTTTGGTGACCTTTGGGGTGACCTTTGGTGACCTTTGGTGACCTTTGGGGTGACCTTTGGTGACCTTTGGTGACCTTTGGGGTGACCTTTGGTGACCTTTGGTGACCTTTGCTGACCTTTGGTGACCTTTGGGGTGACCTTTGGTGACCTTTGGTGAGCTTTGGTAACCTTTGGTGACCTTTGGGGTGACCTTTGGTGACCTTTGGGGAGACCTTTGGTGACCTTTGGTGACCTTTGGTGACCTTTGGTGACCTTTGATGTGACCTTTGGTGACCTTTGGGATGACCTTTGGTGACCTTTGGGGTGACCTTTGGTGACCTTTGGGGTGACCTTTGGTGACCTTTGGTGACCTTTGGGGTGACCTTTGGTGACCTTTGGTGACCTTTGAGGTGACCTTTGCTGACCTTTGGGATGACCTTTGGTGACCTTTATTGACCTTTGGTGACCTTTGGTGACCGTTGGGGTGACCTTTGGTGACCTTTGGTGACCTTTGGTGACCTTTGGGGTGACCTTTGGTGACCTTTGGGGTGACCTTTGGTGACCTTTGGGGTGACCTTTGGTGACCTTTGGTGACCTTTGGTGACCTTTGGTGACCTTTGAGGTGACCTTTGGTGACCTTTGGGGCGACCTTTGGTGACCTTTGGGGTGACCTTTGGTGACCTTTGGGGTGACCTTTGGTGACCTTTGGTGACCTTTGGTGACCTTTGGGGTGACCTTTGGTGACCTTTGGGGTGACCTTTGGTGACCTTTGGGGTGACCTTTGGTGACCTTTGGGGTGACCTTTGGTGACCTTTGGTGACCTTTGGTGACCTTTGGTGACCTTTGAGGTGACCTTTGGTGACCTTTGGTAACCTTTGGCGACGTTTGGTGACCTTTGGGATGACCTTTGGTGACCTTTGGTGACCTTTGAGGTGATTTTTGGTGACCTTTGGGATGACCTTTGGTGACCTTTGAGGTGACCTTTGGTGACCTTTGGTGACCTTTGGGGTGACCTTTGGTGACCTTTGGTGACCTTTGGGGTGACCTTTGGTGACCTTTGGTGACCTTTGGGGTGACCTTTGGGGTGACCTTTGGTGACCTTTGAGGTGACCTTTGGTGACCTTTGGGGTGACCTTTGGTGACCTTTGGTGACCTTTGGTGACCTTTGGGGTGACCTTTGGTGACCTTTGGGGTAACCTTTGGTGCCCTTTGGTGACCTTTGGGGTGACTTTTGATGACCTTTGGGGTGACCTTTGGTGACCTTTGGGGTGACCTTTGGTGACCTTTGGTGACCTTTGGTGACCTTTGGTGACCTTTGGTGACCTTTGGTGACCTTTGGGGTGACCTTTGGTGACCTTTGGGGTGACCTTTGGTGACCTTTGGTGACCTTTGGTGACCTTTGGGGTGACCTTTGGTGACCTTTGGTGACCATTGGGGTGACCTTTGGTGACCTTTGGGGTAACCTTTGTTGACCTTTGGGGTAACCTTTGGTGACCTTTGGTGACCTTTGGGGTGACCTTTGGTGACCTTTGGGGTGACCGTTGGTGACCTTTGGGGTGACCTTTGGTGACCTTTGGTGACCTTTGGTGACCTTTGGGGTGACCTTTGGTGACCTTTGGTGACCTTTGGTGACCTTTGGTGACCTTTGGTGATCTTTGGTGACCTTTGGTGACCTTTGGGGTGACCTTTGGTGACCTTTGGTGATCTTTGGTGACCTTTGGTGATCTTTGGTGACCTTTGGTGACCTTTGGGGTGACCTTTGGTGACCTTTGGGGTGCCCTTTGGTGACCTTTGGTGACCTTTGGTGACCTTTGAGGTGACCTTTGGTGACCTTTGGTGACCTTTGGGGTGACCTTTGGTGACCTTTGGGGTGAACTTTGGTGACCTTTGGGGTGACCTTTGGTGAACTTTGGTGACCTTTGGTGACCTTTGGTGACCTTTGGGGTGACCTTTGGTGACCTTTGGGGTGACCTTTGGTGACCTTTGGTGACTTTTGGTGACCTTTGGTGACCTTTGGGGTGACCTTTGGTGACCTTTGGTGACCTTTGGGGTGACATTTGGTGACCTTTGAGGTGACTTTTGGTGACCTTTGGGGTGACCTTTGGTGACCTTTGGGGTGACCTTTGGTGACCTTTGGGGTGACCTTTGGTGACCTTTGGTGACCTTTGGCGACCTTTGGTGACCTTTGGGATGACCTTTGGTGACCTTTGGGGTGACCTTTGGTGACCTTTGGGGTGACCTTTGGTGACCTTTGGAATGACTTTTGGTGACCTTTGGTGACCTTTGGTGACCTTTGGTGACCTTTGAGGTGATTTTTGGTGACCTTTGGGATGACCTTTGGTGACCTTTGAGGTGACCTTTGGTGACCTTTGGTGACCTTTGGGGTGACGTTTGGTGACCTTTGGTGACCTTTGGGGTGACCTTTGGTGACCTTTGGTGACCTTTGGGGTGACCTTTGGCTTTGGTGACCTTTGAGGTGACCTTTGGTGACCTTTGGGGTGACCTTTGGTGACCTTTGGTGACCTTTGGTGACCTTTGGGGTGACCTTTGGTGACCCTTGGGGTGACCTTTGGTGCCCTTTGGTGACCTTTGGGGTGACTTTTGATGACCTTTGGGGTGACCTTTGGTGACCTTTGGGGTGACCGTTGGTGACCTTTGGTGACCTTTGGTGACCTTTGGTGACCTTTGGGGTGACCTTTTGTGACCTTTGGGGTGACCTTTGGTGACCTTGGGTGACCTTTGGTGACCTTTGGGGTGACCTTTGGTGACCTTTGGTGACCATTGAGGTGATTTTTGGTGACCTTTGGGATGACCTTTGGTGACCTTTGAGGTGACCTTTGGTGACCTTTGGTGACCTTTGGGGTGATTTTTGGTGACCTTTGGGATGACCTTTGGTGACCTTTGAGGTGACCTTTGGTGACCTTTGGTGACCTTTGGGGTGACCTTTGGTGACCTTTGGTGACCTTTGGGGTGACCTTTGGTGACCTTTGGTGACCTTTGGTGACCTTTGGTGACCTTTGGGGTGACCTTTGGTGACCTTTGGTGACCTTTGGTGACCTTTGGTGACCTTTGGTGACCTTTGGTGACCTTTGGTGACCTTTGGTGACCTTTGGTGACCTTTGGGGTGACCTTTGGTGACCTTTGGTGATCTTTGGTGACCTTTGGTGACCTTTGGGGTGACCTTTGGTGACCTTTGGGGTGCCCTTTGGTGACCTTTGGTGACCATTGGTGAACTTTGGTAACCTTTGGGGTGACCTTTGGTGACCTTTGGTGACCTTTGGGGTAACCTTTGGTGACCTTTGGGGTGACCTTTGGTGACCTTTGGGGTGATCTTTGGTGACCTTTGGTGACATTTGGTGACCTTTGGTGACCTTTGGGGTGACCTTTGGTGACCTTTGGTGACCTTTGGTGACCTTTGGGGTGACCGTTGGTGACTTTTGGGGTGACCTTTGGTGACTTTTGGGGTGACCTTTCGTGACCTTTGGTGAGCTTTGGTGACCTTTGGTGACCTTTGGGGTGACCTTTGGTGACCTTTGGTGACCTTTGGTGACCTTTGGGCAGACCGTTGGTGACCTTTAGGTTGACTTTTGGTGACCTTTGGTGAGCTTTGGGGTGACCTTTGGGGTGACCTTTGGGGTGACCTTTGGTGACCTTTGGGGTGACCTTTGGTGACCTTTGGGGTGACCTTTGGTGACCTTTGAGGTGACCTTTGGTGACCTTTGGGGTGACCTATGGTGACCTTTTGGGTGACCTTTGGTGACCTTTGGGGTGACCTTTGGTGACCTTTGGTGACCTTTGGGGTGACCTTTGGTGACATTTGGGGTGACCTTTGGTGACCTTTGGGGTGACCTTTGGTGACCTTTGGTGACCTTTGGTGACCTTTGGGGTGACCTTTGGTGACCTTTGGGGTGACCTTTGGTGACCTTTGGGGTGACCTTTGGTAACCTTTGGTGACCTTTGGTGACCTTTGGGGTGACCTTTGGTGACCTTTGGGGTCACCTTTGGTGACCTTTGGTGACCTTTGGTGACCTTTGGTGACCTTTGGGGTGACCTTTGGTGACTTTTGGGGTGACCTTTGGTGACCTTTGGTGACCTTTGGGGTGACCTTTGGTGACCTTTGAGGTGACCTTTGGTGACCTTTGGGGTGACCTTTGGTGACCTTTGGTGACCTTTGGTGACCTTTGGTGACCTTTGGTGACCTTTGGGGTGACCTTTGGTGACCTTTGGGGTGACCTTTGGTGACCTTTGGTGACCTTTGTGGTGACTTTTGGTGACCTTTGGGGTGACCTTTGGTGACCTGTGGGATGACCTTTGGTGACCTTAGGTGACCTTTGGTGACCTTTGGGGTGACCTTTGGTGACCTTTGGTGACCTTTGGTGACCTTTGGTGACCTTTGGTAACCTTTGGTGACCTTTGGGGTGACCTTTGGTGACCTTTGGGTTGACCTTTGGTGACCTTTGGGGTGACCTTTGGTGACCTTTGCTGACCTTCGGGGTGACCTTTGGTGACCTTTGGGGTGACCTTTGGTGACCTTTGGTGACCTTTGGGGTGACCTTTGGTGACCTTTGGTGACCTTTGGTGACTTTTGGGGTGACCTTTCGTGACCTTTGGTGACCTTTGGTGACCTTTGGTGACCTTTGGGGTGACCTTTGGTGACCTTTGGTGACCTTTGGTGACCTTTGGGGTGACCGTTGGTGACCTTAGGTTGACTTTTGGTGACCTTTGGTGACCTTTGGTGACCTTTGGGGTCACCTTT
Organism: Agriotes lineatus; assembly: GCA_940337035.1. Taxonomy (NCBI): domain Eukaryota; kingdom Metazoa; phylum Arthropoda; class Insecta; order Coleoptera; family Elateridae; genus Agriotes; species Agriotes lineatus. The sequence goes on along the minus strand of CALNHX010005531.1, from coordinate 82,111 downwards.
GGTGACCTTTGGGGTGACCTTTGGTGACCTTTGGTGACCTTTGGTGACCTTTGGGGTGACCTTTGGTGACCTTTGGGGTGACCTTTGGTGACCTTTGGTGACCTTTGGGGTGACCTTTGGTGACCTTTAAGGTGACCTTTGGTGACCTTTGGTGACCTTTGGGGTGACCTTTGGTGACCTTTGGTGACCTTTGGGGTGACCTTTGGTGACCTTTGGTGACCATTGGTGACCTTTGGTGACCTTTGGGGTGACCTTTGGTGACCTTTGGTGAGCTTTGGTGACCTTTGGTGACCTTTGGGGTGACCTTTGGTGACCTTTGGGGTAACCTTTGGTGACCTTTGGTGACCTTTGGTGACCTTTGGTGACCTTTGGTGACCTTTGGTGACCTTTGGGTTGACCTTTGATGACCTTTGGGATGACCTTTGGTGACCTTTGGGGTGACCTTTGGTGACCTTTGGGGTGACCTTTGGTGACCTTTGGGGTGACCTTTGGTGACCTTTGGTGATCTTTGGTGACCTTTGGTGACCTTTGGGGTGACCTTTGGTGACCTTTGGTGACCTTTGGGGTGACCTTTGGTGACCTTTGGTGAGCTTTGGTGACCTTTGGTGACCTTTGGGGTGACCTTTGGTGACCTTTGGGGTAACCTTTGGTGACCTTTGGTGACCTTTGGTGACCTTTGGTGACCTTTGGTGACCTTTGGTGACCTTTGGGTTGACCTTTGATGACCTTTGGGATGACCTTTGGTGACCTTTGGGGTGACCTTTGGGTGACCTTTGGTGACCTTTGGTGACCTTTGGGGTGACCTTTGGTGACCTTTGGTGATCTTTGGTGACCTTTGGTGACCTTTGGGGTGACCTTTGGTGACCTTTGGGGTGCCCTTTGGTGACCTTTGGTGACCTTTGGTGACCTTTGGTGACCTTTGGGGTGACCTTTGGTGACCTTTGGTGACCTTTGGGGTGACCTTTGGTGATCTTTGGGGTGACCTTTGGTGACCTTTGGGGTGACCTTTGGTGACCTTTGGTGACCTTTGGTGACCTTTGGTGACCTTTGGGGTGACCTTTGGTGACCTTTGGGGTGACCTTTGGTGACCTTTGGTGACCTTTGGTGACCTTTGGTGACCTTTGGGGTGACCTTTGGTGACCTTTGGTGAACTTTGGGGTGACATTTGGTGACCTTTGAGGTGACCTTTGGTGACCTTTGGGGTGACCTTTGGTGACCTTTGGGGTGACCTTTGGTGACCTTTGGGGTGACTTTTGGTGACCTTTGGTGACCTTTGGTGACCTTTGGTGACCTTTGGGGTGACCTTTGGTGGCCTTTGGTGACCTTTGGGGTGACCTTTGGTGACCTTTGGGGTGACCTTTGGTGACCTTTGGTGACCTTTGGTGACCTTTGATGACCTTTGGGGTGACTTTTGGTGACCTTTGGGGTGACCTTTGGTGACCTTTGGTGACCTTTGGTGACCTTTGGTGACCTTTGGTGACCTTTGGGGTGACCTTTGGGGTGACCTTTGGTGACCTTTGAGGTGACCTTTGGTGACCTTTGGGGTGACCTTTGGTGACCTTTGGTGACCTTTGGTGACCTATGGTGACCTTTGGTGACCTTTGGGTTGACCTTTGGTGACCTTTGGGGTGACCTTTGGTGACCTTTGGAGTGACTTTTGGTGACCTTTGGGGTGACCTTTGGTGACCTATGGGATGACCTTTGGTGACCTTTGGTGACCTTTGGTGACCTTTGGTGACCTTTGGGGTGACCTTTGGTGACCTTTGGTGACCTTTGGTGACCTTTGGTGACCTTTGGTAACCTTTGGTGACCTTTGGGGTGACCTTTGGTGACCTTTGGGGTGACCTTTGGTGACCTTTGGGGTGACCTTTGGTGACCTTTGGTGACCTTTGGGGTGACCTTTGGTGACCTTTGGTGACCTTTGGTGACCTTTGGGGTGACCTTTGGTGACCTTTGGTGAACTTTGGGGTGACATTTGGTGACCTTTGAGGTGACCTTTGGTGACCTTTGGGGTGACCTTTGGTGACCTTTGGGGTGACCTTTGGTGACCTTTGGGGTGACTTTTGGTGACCTTTGGTGACCTTTGGTGACCTTTGGTGACCTTTGGGGTGACCTTTGGTGGCCTTTGGTGACCTTTGGGGTGACCTTTGGTGACCTTTGGGGTGACCTTTGGTGACCTTTGGGGTGACCTTTGGTGACCTTTGGTGACCTTTGGTGACCTTTGATGACCTTTGGGGTGACTTTTGGTGACCTTTGGGGTGACCTTTGGTGACCTTTGGTGGCCTTTGGTGACCTTTGGTGACCTTTGGTGACCTTTGGGGTGATCTTTGGGGTGACCTTTGGTGACCTTTGAGGTGACCTTTGGTGACCTTTGGGGTGACCTTTGGTGACCTTTGGTGACCTTTGGTGACCTATGGTGACCTTTGGTGACCTTTGGTGACCTTTGGTGACCTTTGGGGTGACCTTTGGTGGCCTTTGGTGACCTTTGGGGTGACCTTTGGTGACCTTTGGGTTGACCTTTGGTGACCTTTGGGGTGACCTTTGGTGACCTTTGGTGACCTTTGGAGTGACTTTTGGTGACCTTTGGGGTGACCTTTGGTGACCTATGGGATGACCTTTGGTGAGCTTTGGTGACCTTTGGTGACCTTTGGTGACCTTTGGGGTGACCTTTGGTGACCTTTGGTGACCTTTGGTGACCTTTGGTAACCTTTGGTGACCTTTGGGGTGACCTTTGGTGACCTTTGGGGTGACCTTTGGTGACCTTTGGGGTGACCTTTGGTGACCTTTGGTGACCTTTGGGGTGACCTTTGGTGACCTTTGGTGACCTTTGGTGACCTTTGGTGACCTTTGGGGTGACCTTTGGTGACCTTTGGTGAGCTTTGGTAACCTTTGGTGACCTTTGGGATGACCTTTGGTGACCTTTGTGGTCACCTTTGGTGACCTTTGGTGACCTTTGGTGACCTTTGGTGACCTTTGGGGTGACCGTTGGTGACCTTTAGGATGACTTTTGGTGACCTTTGGTGAGCTTTGGGGTGACCTTTGGTGACCTTTGAGGTGACCTCTGTTGACCTTTGGGGTGACCTTTGGTGACCTTTGGGGTGACCTTTGGTGACCTTTGGGGTGACCTTTGGTGACCTTTGGTGACCTTTGGTGACCTTTGGTGACCTTTGGGGTGACCTTTGGTGACCTTTGGGGTGACCTTTGGTGACCTTTGGTGACCTTTGGTGACCTTTGGGGTGACCTTTGGTGACCTTTGGGGTGACCTTTGGTGACCTTTGGTGACCTTTGGGGTGACCTTTGGTGACCTTTGGGGTGACGTTTGGTGACCTTTGGTGACTTTTGGGGTGACCTTTGGTGACCTTTGGTAACCTTTGGGGTGACCTTTGGTGACCTTTGGTGACCTTTGGTGACCTTTGGTGACGTTTGGTGACCTTTGGGGTGACCTTTGGTGACCTTTGGTGACCTTTGGGGTGACCTTTGGTGACCTTTGGGGTGACCTTTGGTGACCTTTGGTAACCTTTGGGGTGACCTTTGGTGACCTTTGGGATGACCTTTGGTGACCTTTGGGGTGACCTTTGGTGACCTTTGGTAACCTTTGGGGTGACCTTTGGTGACCTTTGGGATGACCTTTGGTGACCTTTGGGGTGACCTTTGGTGACCTTTGGGGTGACCATTGGTGACCTTTGGGGTGACCTTTGGTGACCTTTGGTGACCTTTGGTGACCTTTGGTGACCTTTGAGGTGACCTTTGGTAACCTTTGGGGTGACCTTTGGTGACCTTTGGTGACCTTTGGGGTGACCTTTGGTGACCTTTGGGGTGACCTTTGGTGACCTTTGGGGTGACCTTTGGTGACCTTTGGGATTACCTTTGGTGACCTTTGGGGTGACCTTTGGTGACCTTTGGGGTGACCTTTGGTGACCTTTGGGGTGACCTTTGGTGACCTTTGGTGACCTTTGGTGACCTTTGGTGACCTTTGGTGCCCTTTGAGGTGACCTTTGGTGACCTTTGGGGCGACCTTTGGTGACCTTTGGGGTGACCTTTGGTGACCTTTGGGGTGACCTCTGGTGACGTTTGGTGACCTTTGGGGTGACCTTTGGTGACCTTTGGAGTGACCTTTGGTGACCTTTGGCGACCTTTGGTGCCCTTTGAGGTGACCTTTGGTGACCTTTGGGGCGACCTTTGGTGACCTTTGGGGTGACCTTTGGTGACCTTTGGGGTGACCTCTGGTGACGTTTGGTGACCTTTGGGGTGACCTTTGGTGACCTTTGGGGTGACCTTTGGTGATCTTTGGTGACCTTTGGCGACCTTTGGTGACCTTTGGGATGACCTTTGGTGACCTTTGGGGTGACCTTTGGTGACCTTTGGGAGTGACCTTTGAGGTGACCTTTGGTGACCTTTGGGGTGACCTTTGGTGACCTTTGGGGTGCCCTTTGGTGACCTTTGGTGACCTTTGGTGACCTTTGGGGTGACCTTTGGTGACCTTTGGGGTGACCTTTGGTGACCTTTGGTGACCTTTGGTGACCTCAGGTGACCTTTGGGGTGACCTTTGGTGACCTTTGGGGTGACCTTTGGTGACCTTTGGTGACCTTTGGTGACCTTTGGTAACCTTTGGGGTGACCTTTGGTGCCCTTTGGTGACCTTTGGTGACCTTTGGTGACGTTTGGTGACCTTTGGGGTCACCTTTGGTGACCTTTGGTGACCTTTGTGGTGACCTTTGGTGACCTTTGGGGTGACCTTTGGTGACCTTTGGTAACCTTTGGGGTGACCTTTGGTGACCTTTGGGATGACCTTTGGTGACCTTTGGGGTGACCTTTGGTGACCTTTGGGGTGCCCATTGGTGACCTTTGGGGTGACCTTTGGTGACCTTTGGTGACCTTTGGTGACCTTTGGTGACCTTTGGTGACCTTTGATGACCTTTGGGGTGACCTTTGGTGACCTTTGGGGTGACCTTTGGTGACCTTTGGTGACCTTTGGTGACCCTTGGGGTGACCTTTGGTGACCTTTGGGGAGACCTTTGGTGACCTTTGGTGACCTTTGGGGTGACCTTTGGTGACCTTTGGTGACCTTTGGGGTGACCTTTGGGGTGACCTTTGGTGAGCTTTGGTGACCTTTGGTAAGCTTTGGTGACCTTTGGGGTGACCTTTGGTGACCTTTGGTGAGCTTTGGTGACCTTTGGGGTGACCTTTGGTGACCTTTGAGGTGACCTTTGGTGACCTTTGGGGTGACCTTTGGTGACCTTTGGGGTGACCTTTGGTGACCTTTGGTGACCTTTGGGGTGACCTTTGGTGACCTTTGAGGTGACCTTTGGTGACCTTTGAGGTGACCTTTGGTGACCTTTGGGGTGACCTTTGGTGACCTTTGGGGTGACCTTTGGTGACCTTTGGTGACCTTTGGTGACCTTTGGGGTGACCTTTGGTGACCATTGGGGTGACCTTTGGTGACCATTGGGGTGACCTTTGGTGACCTTCGGGGTGACCTTTGGTGCCCTTTTGGGTGACCTTTGGTGACCTTTGGTGACCTTTGGTGTGACCTTTGGTGACCTTTGGGGTGACCGTTGGTGACCTTTGGGGTGACCTTTGGTGACCTTTGGTGACCTTTGGTGACGTTTGGTGACCTTTGGGGTGACTTTTGGTGACCTTTGGTGACCTTTGGTGACCTTTGGTAACCTTTGGTGACCTTTGGTGACCTTTGGTGACCTTTGGGGTGACCTTTGGTGACCTTTGGTGCTCTTTGATGACCTTTGGTGACCTTTGGGGTGACCTTTGGTGACCTTTGGGGTGTCCTTTGGTGACCTTTGGTGATCTTTGGTGACCTTTGGTGACCTTTGGGGTGACCTTTGGTGACCTTTGGTGACCTTTGGGGTGACCTTTGGTGACCTTTGGGGTGACCTTTGGTGATTTTTGGGGTGACCTTTGGTGACCTTTGGTGACCTTTGGTGACCTTTGGTGACCTTTGGTGACCTTTGGTGACCTTTGGGGTGACCTTTGGTGACCATTGGTGACCTTTGGTGACCTTTGGTGACCTTTGGGGTGACCTTTGGTGACCTTTGGTGACCTTTGGGGTGACCTTTGATGACCTTTAAGGTGACCTTTGGTGACCTTTGGGGTGACCTTTGGTGACCTTTGGGGTGACCTTTGGTGACCTTTGGTGACCTTTGGTGACCTTTGGTGACCTTTGGGGTGACCTTTGGTGACCTTTGGGGTGACGTTTGGAGACCTTTGGTGACCTTTGGTGACCTTTGGGGTGACCTTTGGTGACCTTTGGGGTGACCTTTGGTGACCTTTGGTGACCTTTGGGGTGACCTTTGGTGACCTTTGGGGTGACCTTTGGTGACCTTTGGCGACCTTTGGTGACCTTTGGTGACCTTTGGGGTGACCTTTGGTGACCTTTGGTGACCTTTGGTGACCTTTGGGGTGACCTTTGGTGACCATTGGGGCGACCTTTGGTGACCTTTGGGGTGACCTTTGGTGCCCTTTTGGGTGACCTTTGGTGACCTTTGGTGACCTTTGGGGTGACCTTTGGTGACCTTTGGGGTGACCGTTGGTGACCTTTGGGGTGACCTTTGGTGACCTTTGGTGACCTTTGGTGACGTTTGGTGACCTTTGGGGTGACCTTTGGTGACCTTTGGTGACCTTTGGTGACCTTGGTAACCTTTGGTGACCATTGGTGACCTTTGGTGACCTTTGGGGTGACCTTTGGTGACCTTTGGTGCTCTTTGATGACCTTTGGTGACCTTTGGTGAGCTTTGGTAACCTTTGGTGACCTTTGGGATGACCTTTGGTGACCTTTGTGGTCACCTTTGGTGACCTTTGGTGACCTTTGGTGACCTTTGGTGACCTTTGGGGTGACCGTTGGTGACCTTTAGGATGACTTTTGGTGACCTTTGGTGAGCTTTGGGGTGACCTTTGGTGACCTTTGAGGTGACCTCTGTTGACCTTTGGGGTGACCTTTGGTGACCTTTGGGGTGACCTTTGGTGACTTTTGGGGTGACCTTTGGTGACCTTTGGTGACCTTTGGTGACTTTTGGTGACCTTTGGGGTGATCTTTGGTGACCTTTGGGGTGACCTTTGGTGACCTTTGGTGACCTTTGGTGACCTTTGGGGTGACCTTTGGTGACCTTTGGGGTGACCTTTGGTGACCTTTGGTGACCTTTGGGGTGACCTTTGGTGACCTTTGGGGTGACGTTTGGTGACCTTTGGTGACTTTTGGGGTGACTTTTGGTGACCTTTGGTGACCTTTGGGGTGACCTTTGGTGACCTTTGGTGACCTTTGGTGACCTTTGGTGACGTTTGGTGACCTTTGGGGTGACCTTTGGTGATCTTTGGTGACCTTTGGGGTGACCTTTGGTGACCTTTGGGGTGACCTTTGGTGACCTTTGGTAACCTTTGGGGTGACCTTTGGTGACCTTTGGGATGACCTTTGGTGACCTTTGGGGTGACCTTTGGTGACCTTTGGTAACCTTTGGGGTGACCTTTGGTGACCTTTGGGATGACCTTTGGTGACCTTTGGGGTGACCTTTGGTGACCTTTGGGGTGACCATTGGTGACCTTTGGGGTGACCTTTGGTGACCTTTGGTGACCTTTGGTGACCTTTGGTGACCTTTGAGGTGACCTTTGGTGACCTTTGGGGTGACCTTTGGTGACCTTTGGTGACCTTTGGGGTGACCTTTGGTGACCTTTGGGGTGACCTTTGGTGACCTTTGGGGTGACCTTTGGTGACCTTTGGGATTACCTTTGGTGACCTTTGGGGTGACCTTTGGTGACCTTTGGGGTGACCTTTGGTGACCTTTGGGGTGACCTTTGGTGACCTTTGGTGACCTTTGGTGACCTTTGGTGACCTTTGAGGGGACGTTTGGTGACCTTTGGGGTGACCTTTGGTGACCTTTGGAGTGACCTTTGGTGACCTTTGGCGACCTTTGGTGACCTTTGAGGTGACCTTTGGTGACCTTTGGGTCGACCTTTGGTGACCTTTGGGGTGACCTTTGGTGATCTTTGGGGTGACCTCTGGTGACGTTTGGTGACCTTTGGGGTGACCTTTGGTGACCTTTGGGGTGACCTTTGGTGATCTTTGGTGACCTTTGGCGACCTTTGGTGACCTTTGGGATGACCTTTGGTGACCTTTGGGGTGACCTTTGGTGACCTTTGGGAGTGACCTTTGAGGTGACCTTTGGTGACCTTTGGGGTGACCTTTGGTGACCTTTGGGGTGCCCTTTGGTGACCTTTGGTGACCTTTGGTGACCTTTGGGGTGACCTTTGGTGACCTTTGGGGTGACCTTTGGTGACCTTTGGTGACCTTTGGTGACCTCAGGTGACCTTTGGGGTGACCTTTGGTGACCTTTGGGGTGACCTTTGGTGACCTTTGGTGACCTTTGGTGACCTTTGGTAACCTTTGGGGTGACCTTTGGTGCCCTTTGGTGACCTTGGTGACCTTTGGTGACGTTTGGTGACCTTTGGGGTGACCTTTGGTGACCTTTGGTGACCTTTGGGGTGACCTTTGGTGACCTTTGGGGTGACCTTTGGTGACCTTTGGTAACCTTTGGGGTGACCTTTGGTGACCTTTGGGATGACCTTTGGTGACCTTTGGGGTGACCTTTGGTGACCTTTGGGGTGACCATTGGTGACCTTTGGGGTGACCTTTGGTGACCTTTGGTGACCTTTGGTGACCTTTGATGACCTTTGGGGTGACCTTTGGTGACCTTTGGGGTGACCTTTGGTGACCTTTGGTGACCTTTGGTGACCCTTGGGGTGACCTTTGGTCACCTTTGGGGAGACCTTTGGTGACCTTTGGTGACCTTTGGGGTGACCTTTGGTGACCTTTGGTGACCTTTGGGGTGACCTTTGGGGTGACCTTTGGTAAGCTTTGGTGACCTTTGGGGTGACCTTTGGTGACCTTTGGTGAGCTTTGGTGACCTTTGGGGTGACCTTTGGTGACCTTTGAGGTGACCTTTGGTGACCTTTGGGGTGACCTTTGGTGACCTTTGGGGTGACCTTTGGTGACCTTTGGTGACCTTTGGGGTGACCTTTGGTGACCTTTGAGGTGACCTTTGGTGACCTTTGAGGTGACCTTTGGTGACCTTTGGGGTGACCTTTGGTGACCTTTGGGGTGACCTTTGGTGACCTTTGGTGACCTTTGGTGACCTTTGGGGTGACCTTTGGTGACCATTGGGGTGACCTTTGGTGACCATTGGGGTGACCTTTGGTGACCTTTGGGGTGACCTTTGGTGCCCTTTTGGGTGACCTTTGGTGACCTTTGGTGACCTTTGGGGTGACCTTTGGTGACCTTTGGGGTGACCGTTGGTGACCTTTGGGGTGACCTTTGGTGACCTTTGGTGACCTTTGGTGACGTTTGGTGACCTTTGGGGTGACTTTTGGTGACCTTTGGTGACCTTTGGTGACCTTTGGTAACCTTTGGTGACCTTTGGTGACCTTTGGTGACCTTTGGGGTGACCTTTGGTGACCTGTGGTGCTCTTTGATGACCTTTGGTGACCTTTGGGGTGACCTTTGGTGACCTTTGGGGTGTCCTTTGGTGACCTTTGGTGATCTTTGGTGACCTTTGGTGACCTTTGGGGTGACCTTTGGTGACCGTTGGTGACCTTTGGGGTGACCTTTGGTGACCTTTGGGGTGACCTTTGGTGCATTTTTGGGGTGACCTTTGGTGACCTTTGGTGACCTTTGGTGACCTTTGGTGACCTTTGGTGACCTTTGGTGACCTTTGGGGTGACCTTTGGTGACCATTGGTGACCTTTGGTGACCTTTGGTGACCTTTGGGGTGACCTTTGGTGACCTTTGGTGACCTTTGGGGTGACCTTTGATGACCTTTAAGGTGACCTTTGGTGACCTTTGGGGTGACCTTTGGTGACCTTTGGGGTGACCTTTGGTGACCTTTGGTGACCTTTGGTGACCTTTGGTGACCTTTGGTGACCTTTGGGGTGACCTTTGGTGACCTTTGGGGTGACGTTTGGAGACCTTTGGTGACCTTTGGTGACCTTTGGGGTGACCTTTGGTGACCTTTGGGGTGACCTTTGGTGACCTTTGGGGTGACCTTTGGTGACCTTTGGGGTGACCTTTGGTGACCTTTGGCGACCTTTGGTGACCTTTGGTGACCTTTGGGGTGACCTTTGGTGACCTTTGGTGACCTTTGGTGAGCTTTGGGTGACCTTTGGTGACCATTGGGGTGACCTTTGGTGACCTTTGGGGTGACCTTTGGTGCCCTTTTGGGTGACCTTTGGTGACCTTTGGTGACCTTTGGGGTGACCTTTGGTGACCTTTGGGGTGACCGTTGGTGACCTTTGGGGTAACCTTTGGTGACCTTTGGTGACGTTTGGTGACCTTTGGGGTGACCTTTGGTGACCTTTGGTGACCTTTGGTGACCTTTGGTAACCTTTGGTGACCATTGGTGACCTTTGGTGACCTTTGGGGTGACCTTTGGTGACCTTTGGTGCTCTTTGATGACCTTTGGTGACCTTTGGGGTGACCTTTGGTGACCTTTGGGTGGTCCTTTGGTGACCTTTGGTGATCTTTGGTGACCTTTGGTGACCTTTGGGGTGACCTTTGGTGACCTTTGGTGACCTTTGGGGTGACCTTTGGTGACCTTTGGGGTGACCTTTGGTGATCTTTGGGGTGACCTTTGGTGACCTTTGGTGACCTTTGGTGACCTTTGGGGTGACCTTTGGTGACCTTTGGGGTGACCTTTGGTGACCATTGGTGACTTTTGGTGACCTTTGGTGACCTTTGGGGTGACCTTTGGTGACCTTTGGTGACCTTTGGGGTGACCTTTGGTGACCTTTAAGGTGACCTTTGGTGACCTTTGGGGTGACCTTTGGTGACCTTTGGGGTGACCTTTGGTGACCTTTGGGGTGACCTTTGGTGACCTTTGGTGAGCTTTGGGGTGACCTTTGGCGACCTTTGAGGTGACCTTTGGTGACCTTTGGGGTGACCTTTGGTGACCTTTGGGGTGACCTTTGGTGACCTTTGGGGTGACCTTTGGTGACCTTTGGTGGCCTTTGGTGATCTTTGGTGACCTTTGGGGTGACCTTTGGTGACCTTTGGGGTGACCTTTGGTGACCTTTGGTGACCTTTGGTGACCTTTGGGGTGACCTTTGGTGACCTTTGGGGTGACCTTTGGTGACCTTTGGTGACCTTTGGGGTGACCTTTGGTGACCTTTGGGGTGACCTTTGGGATTTTTGGTGACCTTTGGGTTACCTTTGGTGACCTTTGGTGACCTTTGGGGTGACCTTTGGTGACCTTTGGTGACCTTTGGTGACCTTTGGTGACCTTTGAGGTGACCTTTGGTGACCTTTGGTGAGCTTTGGTGACCTTTGGTGACCTTTGGGGTGACCTTTGGTGACCTTTGGTGACCTTTGGTGACCTTTGGGGTGACCTTTGGTGATCTTTGGTGACCATTGGGGTGACCTTTGGTGACCTTTGGGGTGACCTTTGGCGACCTTTGGGGTGACCTTTGGTGACCTTTGGGGTGACCGTTGGTGACCTTTGGGGTGACCTTTGGTGACCTTTGGTGACCTTTGGTGACCTTTGGTAACCTTTGGTGACCTTTGGTGACCTTTGGTGACCTTTGGGGTGACCTTTGGTGACCTTTGGTGATCTTTGGTGACCTTTGGTGACCTTTGGGGTGACCTTTGGTGACCTTTGGGGTGCCCTTTGGTGACCTTTGGTGACCTTTGGTGACCTTTGGTGACCTTTGGTGACCTTTGGTGACCTTTGGTGACCTTTGGTGACCTTTGAGGTGACCTATGGTGACCTTTGGGGTGACCTTTGGTGACCTTTGGTGACCCTTGGTGACCTTTGGGGTGACCTTTGGTGACCTTTGGTGACCTTTGGGGTGACCTTTGGTGACCTTTGAGGTGACCTTTGGTGACCTTTGGGGTGACCTTTGGTGACCTTTGGGGTGACCTTTGGTGACCTTTGGGGTGACCTTTGGTGACTTTTGGTGACCTCTGGTGACCTTTGGTGAGCTTTGGAGTGACCTTTGGTGACCTTTGAGGTGACGTTTGGTGACCTTTGGGGTGACCTTTGGTGACCTTTGGGGTGACCTTTGGTGACCTTTGGGGTGACCTTTGGTGACCTTTGGCGACCTTTGGTGACCTTTGGTGACCTTTGGGGTGACCTTTGGTGACCTTTGGGGTGACCTTTGGTGACCTTTGGTGACCTTTGGTGACCTTTGGGGTGATATTTGGTGACCTTTGGTGACCTTTGGTGACCTTTGGTGACCTTTGGGGTGACCTTTGGTGACCTTTGGGGTGACCTTTGGTGACCTTTGGGGTGACCTTTGGTGACCTTTGGTGACCTTTGGTGACCTTTGGGGTGACCTTTGGTGACCTTTGGGGTGACCTTTGGTGACCTTTGGTGACCTTTGGTGACCTTTGGTGACCTTTGGTGACCTTTGGTGACCTTTGAGGTGACCTTTGGTGACCTTTGGGGTGACCTTTGGTGACCTTTGGGGTGACCTTTGTTGACCTTTGGTGACCTTTGGTGACCTTTGAGGTGACCTTTGGTGACCTTTGGGGTGACCTTTGGTGACCTTTGGGGTGACATTTGGTGACTTTTGGGGTACCTTTGGTGACCTTTGGTGACCTTTGGTGACGTTTGGTGACCTTTGGGGTGACCTTTGGTGACCTTTGGTGACCTTTGGTGACCTTTGGTAACCTTTGGTGACCATTGGTGACCTTTGGTGACCTTTGGGGTGACCTTTGGTGACCTTTGGTGCTCTTTGATGACCTTTGGTGACCTTTGGGGTGACCTTTGGTGACCTTTGGGGTGTCCTTTGGTGACCTTTGGTGATCTTTGGTGACCTTTGGTGACCTTTGGGGTGACCTTTGGTGACCTTTGGTGACCTTTGGGGTGACCTTTGGTGACCTTTGGGGTGACCTTTGGTGATCTTTGGGGTGACCTTTGGTGACCTTTGGTGACCTTTGGTGACCTTTGGGGTGACCTTTGGTGACCTTTGGGGTGACCTTTGGTGACCATTGGTGACTTTTGGTGACCTTTGGTGACCTTTGGGGTGACCTTTGGTGACCTTTGGTGACCTTTGGGGTGACCTTTGGTGACCTTTAAGGTGACCTTTGGTGACCTTTGGGGTGACCTTTGGTGACCTTTGGGGTGACCTTTGGTGACCTTTGGGGTGACCTTTGGTGACCTTTGGTGAGCTTTGGGGTGACCTTTGGTGACCTTTGAGGTGACCTTTGGTGACCTTTGGGGTGACCTTTGGTGACCTTTGGAATGACCTTTGGTGACCTTTGGGGTGACCTTTGGTGACCTTTGGTGGCCTTTGGTGATCTTTGGTGACCTTTGGGGTGACCTTTGGTGACCTTTGGGGTGACCTTTGGTGACCTTTGGTGACCTTTGGTGACCTTTGGGGTGACCTTTGGTGACCTTTGGGGTGACCTTTGGTGACCTTTGGTGACCTTTGGGGTGACCTTTGGTGACCTTTGGGGTGACCTTTGGGGATTTTTGGTGACCTTTGGGTTACCTTTGGTGACCTTTGGTGACCTTTGGGGTGACCTTTGGTGACCTTTGGTGACCTTTGGTGACCTTTGGTGACCTTTGAGGTGACCTTTGGTGACCTTTGGTGAGCTTTGGTGACCTTTGGTGACCTTTGGGGTGACCTTTGGTGACCTTTGGTGACCTTTGGTGACCTTTGGGGTGACCTTTGGTGATCTTTGGTGACCATTGGGGTGACCTTTGGTGACCTTTGGGGTGACCTTTGGCGACCTTTGGGGTGACCTTTGGTGACCTTTGGGGTGACCGTTGGTGACCTTTGGGGTGACCTTTGGTGACCTTTGGTGACCTTTGGTGACCTTTGGGGTGACCTTTGGTGACCTTTGGTGACCTTTGGTGACCTTTGGTAACCTTTGGTGACCTTTGGTGACCTTTGGTGACCTTTGGGGTGACCTTTGGTGACCTTTGGTGATCTTTGGTGACCTTTGGTGACCTTTGGGGTGACCTTTGGTGACCTTTGGGGTGCCCTTTGGTGACCTTTGGTGACCTTTGGTGACCTTTGGTGACCTTTGGTGACCTTTGGTGACCTTTGGTGACCTTTGAGGTGACCTATGGTGACCTTTGGGGTGACCTTTGGTGACCTTTGGTGACCTTTGGTGACCCTTGGTGACCTTTGGGGTGACCTTTGGTGACCTTTGGTGACCTTTGGGGTGACCTTTGGTGACCTTTGAGGTGACCTTTGGTGACCTTTGGGGTGACCTTTGGTGACCTTTGGGGTGACCTTTGGTGACCTTTGGGGTGACCTTTGGTGACTTTTGGTGACCTTTGGTGACCTTTGGTGAGCTTTGGAGTGACCTTTGGTGACCTTTGAGGTGACGTTTGGTGACCTTTGGGGTGACCTTTGGTGACCTTTGGGGTGACCTTTGGTGACCTTTGGGGTGACCTTTGGTGACCTTTGGCGACCTTTGGTGACCTTTGGTGACCTTTGGGGTGACCTTTGGTGACCTTTGGGGTGACCTTTGGTGACCTTTGGTGACCTTTGGTGACCTTTGGGGTGACCTTTGGTGACCTTTGGTGACCTTTGGTGACCTTTGGTGACCTTTGGGGTGACCTTTGGTGACCTTTGGGGTGACCTTTGGTGACCTTTGGGGTGACCTTTGGTGACCTTTGGGGTGACCTTTGGTGACCTTTGGTGACCTTTGGTGACCTTTGGGGTGACCTTTGGTGACCTTTGGGGTGACCTTTGGTGACCTTTGGTGACCTTTGGTGACCTTTGGTGACCTTTGGTGACCTTTGGTGACCTTTGAGGTGACCTTTGGTGACCTTTGGGGTGACCTTTGGTGACCTTTGGGGTGACCTTTGTTGACCTTTGGTGACCTTTGGTGACCTTTGAGGTGACCTTTGGTGACCTTTGGGGTGACCTTTGGTGACCTTTGGGGTGACATTTGGTGACTTTTGGGGTACCTTTGGTGACCTTAGGTGACCTTTGGTGACCTTTGGTGACCTTTGGGGTGACCTTTGGTGACCTTTGGGGTGACCTTTGGTGACCTTTGGTAACCTTTGGCGACCTTTGGTGACCTTTGGGATGACCTTTGGAGACCTTTGGTGACCTTTGGTGACCTTTGAGGTGACCTTTGGTGACCTTTGGTGACCTTTGGGGTGACCTTTGGTGACCTTTGAGGTGATTTTTGGGGACCTTTGGGATGACCTTTGGTGACCTTTGAGGTGACCTTTGGTGACCTTTGGTGACCTTTGGGGTGACCTTTGGTGACCTTTGGTGACCTTTGGGGTGACCTTTGGTGACCCTGTGTGACCTTTGGGGTGACCTTTGGGGTGACCTTTGGTGACCTTTGAGGTGACCTTTGGTGACCTTTGGGGTGACCTTTGGTGACCTTTGGTGACCTTTGGTGACCTTTGGGGTGACCTTTGGTGACCTTTGGGGTAACCTTTGGTGCCCTTTGGTGACCTTTGGGGTGACTTTTGATGACCTTTGGGGTGACCTTTGGTGACTTTTGGGGTGACCTTTGGTGACCTTTGGTGACCTTTGGTGACTTTTGGTGACCTTTGGGGTGACCTTTGGTGACCTTTGGGGTGACCTTTGGTGACCTTTGGTGACCTTTGGTGACCTTTGGGTGACCTTTGGTGACCTTTGGTGACCATTGGGGTGACCTTTGGTGACCTTTGGGGTGACCTTTGGTGACCTTTGGGGTAACCTTTGGTGACCTTTGGTGACCTTTGGGGTGACCTTTGGTGACCTTTGGGGTGACCGTTGGTAACCTTTGGGGTGACCTTTGGTGACCTTTGGTGACCTTTGGTGACCTTTGGTGACCTTTGGGGTGACCTTTGGTGCCCTTTGGTGACCTTTGGTGACCTTTGGTGACCTTTGGTGATCTTTGGTGACCTTTGGTGACCTTTGGGGTGACCTTTGGTGACCTTTGGTGATCTTTGGTGACCTTTGGTGACCTTTGGGGTAACCTTTGGTGACCTTTGGGGTGCCCTTTGGTGACCTTTGGTGACCTTTGGTGACCTTTGGTGACCTTTGGGGTGACCTTTGGTGACCTTTGGTGACCTTTGGGGTGACCTTTGGTGACCTTTGGGGTGAACTTTGGTGACCTTTGGGGTGACCTTTGGTGACCTTTGGTGACCTTTGGTGACCTTTGGGGTGACCTTTGGTGACCTTTGGGGTGACCTTTGGTGACCTTTGGTGACCTTTGGTGACCTTTGGTGACCTTTGGGGTGACCTTTGGTGACCTTTGGGGTGACATTTGGTGACCTTTGAGGTGACCTTTGGTGACCTTTGGGGTGACCTTTGGTGACCTTTGGGGTGACCTTTGGTGACCTTTGGGGTGACCTTTGGTGACCTTTGGTGACCTTTGGTGACCTTTGGTGACCTTGGGGGTGACCTTTGGGGTGACCTTTGGTGACCTTTGGGGTGACCTTTGGTGACCTTTGGGGTGACCTTTGGTGACCTTTGGTGACCTTTGGTGACCTTTGATCACCTTTGGGGTGACCTTTGGTGACCTTTGGGGTGACCTTTGGTGACCTTTGGTGACCTTTGGTGACCTTTGGGGTGACCTTTGGTGACCTTTGGGGTGACCTTTGGTGACCTTTGGTGACCTTTGGGGTGACCTTTGGTGACCTTTGGTGACCTTTGGGGTGACCTTTGGGGTGACCTTTGGTGACCTTTGAGGTGATCTTTGGTGACCTTTGGGGTGACCTTAGGTGACCGTTGGTGACTTTTGGTGACCTTTGGTGACCTTTGGTGACCTTTGGGGTAACCTTTGGTGACCTTTGGGGTGACCTTTGGTGACCTTTGGTGACCTTTGGGGTGACTTTTGGTGACCTTTGGGGTGACCTTTGCTGACCTTTGGGATGACCTTTGGTGACCTTTGGTGACCTTTGGTGACCGTTGGGGTCACCTTTGGTGACCATTGGTGACCTTTGGTGACCTTTGGTGACCTTTGGTAACCTTTGGTGACCTTTGGGGTGACCTTTGGTGACCTTTGGGGTTACCTTTGGTGACCTTTGGGGTGACCTTTGGTGACCTTTGGTGACCTTTGGGGTGACCTTTGGTGATCTTTGGTGACCTTTGGTGACCTTTGGTGACCTTTGGGGTGACCTTTGGTGACCTTTGGTGAGCTTTGGTTACCTTTGGTGACCTTTGGGGTGACCTTTGGTGACCTTTGGGGTAACCTTTGGTGACCTTTGGTGACCTTTGGTGACCTTTGGGGTGACCGTTGGTGACCTTTAGGATGACTTTTGGTGACCTTTGGTGAGCTTTAGGGTGACCTTTGGTGACCTTTGAGGTGACCTTTGGTGACCTTTGGGGTGACCTTTGGTGACCTTTGGGGTGACCTTTGGTGACCTTTGGTGACCTTTGGTGACCTTTGGTGACCTTTGGGGTGACCTTTGGTGACCTTTGGGGTGACCTTTGGTGACCTTTGGTGACCTTTGGTGACCTTTGGGGTGACCTTTGGTGACCTTTGGGGTGACCTTTGGTGACCTTTGGTGACCTTTGGGGTGACCTTTGGTGACCTTTGGGGTGACCTTTGGTGACCTTTGGTGACCTTTGGGGTGACCTTTGGTGACCTTTGGTGACCTTTGGGGTGACCTTTGGTGACCTTTGGTAACCTTTGGTGACCTTTGGTGACCTTTGGTGACCTTTGGGGTTACCTTTGGTGACCTTTGGTGAGCTTTGGTGACCTTTGGTGACCTTTGGGGTGACCTTTGGTGACCTTTGGGGTGACCTTTGGTGACCTTTGGTGACCTTTGGTGACCTTTGGTGACCTTTGGGGTGACCTTTGGTGACCTTTGGGATGTAGGCCGATTATAGTGCAGGCAGGGTCAGTGTAGGCCGATTATAGTGAAATTCGTCCAGCGCAGTGTTAAAAAACGTATCTTCAACAATAAGCGTAAGTTACAAGGAACTAAAATTGTAGTTAGAGAAGATCTCACGCGAAAAAGGGTCGAATTGGTGAAATTTGCCTCAAAGAAAATAGGCTACCAATCAGTATGGACCAGCGATGGAAAAATATTTGTTAAGATAGACAGCAAAATTCATGCCATCCGCAGCTGTGACGATTTAAATAGACTACTTATCTAGTTCGTTCTGTTGCAGTAAACGTGCATTTATGGATAATATATTGTCCATTTTCAATCGACAGATTAAGTTTTTGTTTTGTGGTAGTTTTAAAATTTCTAATTTGCAAGACAGGAGTTTGTTGTTTTCTTTAATCTAATTACAAGATTGGTTGGTGCTTATGCCTGCTGAACCACTGCGGTTAGCACATATTAATATTAGATCTCTTGTACCTAAGTTTTATATGCTTCGTGATTTTTTAGACGAGTCTGCTATTGATGTATTGGCTATCAGCGAAACTTGGTTAAATAATAACATAAGTAGCGATCTCATACGTATATCTGGTTATGATCTTATTCGGAGCGATCGTGTGGAGAGAGCAGGTGGTGTCTGCATCTACTTAAAAAATAATTTTAATTATTCAATTGCCAGTACAGGTACTCCTAATATCGAGGGAGTATGGTTAACTATAAAGTTAAACAAATTAATTTTGGGAGTTGGTGCTGTATATAAACCTCCCAATCAGAATTCTAAACTGTTCTGTGATGAGTTTGAGCAAGTATGTACTCAGTTGTCTTTTGTTTCAGATAACCTCGTCTGCCTTGGGGACGTTAATATAAATTTATTAGAACCTACCACACCTGATTCCATATATTATAAACAGATGCTTGAGAGCTTAGGTCTTACACAAATAATTACTGGGCCAACTCGGCTTGGAATGTCGCTTTTGGATCACATTATGATTTCGGACGTGGATATGGTTTTGGAATGTGGTACTAGTGAGCCTATGTTTGCGGACCATGATGCGGTGTATTGTAAGTTGCTTTTAAAAACAGTTCAAAATCTACCGTCTATGAAAATGTTTAGAAGTTTCAAAAATTTTAATCTTGACTCCTTTTTAACAGATGTTCAACAAGTAGCATGGCAAAATATCTTCTACATTGACGAAATAGATCAAAAAATTGCCTATTTAAATTACAACATCTTGCATATTATTGATAAACATGCTCCTGTAAAAATAATTAAATGTAACAATAAAAAAAAATCACCATGGTTAACAGATAACACTAAATTGTTAATGCAACTTAGAGACAAAGCTTATAGGAATTTTAAGAAAACGAAATCATCAAGTCATTGGAATTACTATAAATCGCTGCGTAATCTAACTAATAAAACTGTTAAACTAGAAAAAAAGGCTTATCTCGAGCATAAACTAAGTAATAGTGATTATAAGAGTATGTGGAACGAACTGAAAAAGTTAAACATAGCAACTCGCAATACGTGCCATGATTTACCGCTGCACCTACAACGGCCTAAGGAAATTAACGATTATTTTCTCAGTAGCATAAATACTAGTGTTAACAGTGTTAATAACGATATTGATAACTATTATGTTCACAATCAAAGCTCAAATAACTTTAAATTTTACTCAGTAGGTACTGAAATTGTATTAAAAATTATAGATGATATTAAAAGTAACGCATATGGCTGGGACGGTTTGAATATTAAAATTGTTAAACTTTTTTGTTCTAAAATTATTCCTTATATAACTCATATCATTAATACTTGTTTATCTACTAGTACTTTTCCAAAGCCGTGGAAAAAGGCCGTAGTTGTGCCCATTCCGAAGATATCTGCCCCGAAGGAATTTGGGGATTTGCGGCCAATTAGTATTCTCCCTGTCCTGTCAAAAATTTTAGAGAAAGTAATAAATTTTCAATTTCGTTCTTATTTGGCAGATAATAATATTTTACCAACACACCAATCTGGATTTAGACCTGGTTACAGCTGCACTACCGCCCTGCTCAATGTCACTGATGACTTAATGACAGCAACTGATCAAAATAAAATGTCTGTGTTAGTTCTTTTAGACTTCAGCAAAGCTTTTGATACCATTGATCACAACATTTTGTTAACAATTTTAAAAAATATTGGTCTCTCAGATAGTGCTGTTGCTTTATTTAGAGATTATTTGACAGGCAGGGAACAGAGCGTCAGGCTGCAGTTGGAGTCGTCAGCATACAGATCAGTAACTAGGGGCGTTCCACAAGGGTCTATCCTAGGTCCACTTTTATTTACAATCTATACACATGGTCTTTGTGATGTAATTAAAACTTGTTCACTGCATATGTATGCTGATGATACACAGCTGTACCACTCTTTTGAATACAACGATTGGCAGCAAGCCTTGAGCGAGGTCCAAGCCGATTTAAACGCCATTGCTACGACATCTTTAAATTACCATTTGATAATAAATCCTCTAAAATCTGTGATAATGATGTTCGGCAATAAACAGAGGGTGGAAGAATTAAGGTCTCAAGTAGACAGTTAAGCATCAATAACAAACTTATACCTATTCGGCCTGAAGCAAAAAATCTTGGTGTGATTCTAGATAATAGTTTTAGATATAGTGCTCACATAACTCGATGTGTTAAACAAGCATACGCCTGTTTAAAATTACTTTATCCACATAGACAATACATTTCACCAAAAATTAAGGCATTGCTTTGCAACACTCTAGTTTTAAGCCATTTTAATTTTTGTTCTCAATTATATGGACCTTGCCTTACTAGGGAAGCTTCTGAGAAAATTCAACGAGTTCAAAATTCATGTATACGACTTATCTACGGAATCCGGAAATTTGATCATGTTTCACACAAATTGTCAGATTTATCATGGCTAAATATGAAAAACAGAAGGTTGCTGAGTGCTGCTTGTCTTTATCATAGAATAATTACTGAAAAGTGCCCTCCTTACTTATATAATAAAATATCTTTTCGGGATGATGTACATACTTTAAATTTGCGATTCAAAGGTGGGATAACGCCGCCTCTTCATCGAACAGCTCTATATGAAGGATCATTTTCTTATAATATTTACAAGATCTACACTCTCATCCCACATTTCTTAAAAAATTATTCTGTAAAACAATTCAAAAATAAATTTCGAGAAGTTTTGCTGAATATGCAAACTGTATAGCTCCTCTTCTTTTAATCGTTTAAATTTATCAAAATACATGAGATGGAAGAAAGCAATAAATTATCCTGTAGTTTTGCATGTGTTGTTTTTTATGTCGTAATGCGAAAAAATGTGTTTTTTCTAATATACAGGGGTCCAATGGAAGAACAGCTACTGCGCTGCAGTAACTGATTTGGGTCCCTGAGGTTTCCCCAAACAATTTTCTCATATATATATATATATATTTATTTCTGTTATATTGTTATGTAATTGTGGAAACGAATAAAATTATTATTATTATTATTATTAACGTCTGCATATTGTAAAACGCGTGCAGGCTCGCATTTTTCTAAATTTTATTGAGCTCGAAGTAATTTCCGTTTATCTTCACCCTTGCGACCCCAGAGTCAACATTCCGCGATAATAATTCCCAATCTAATTCGTCCGAGAGCAAATAGTTCACACGCAACATGTTGTCAGTTAAGGAGTCTAAAAACGACTGCAACTGCCTATGCTACTACTGATAAATAATTTTCCCCCACATAACATTAATACTAAAAATAGGTAGAAGCTTTTTCGCTAGATTCTTAAGCCTTATCGTATCTAATTAACCTATCTACCCTAACCTACTAAATATTGATGACCAAAAAAGTTAATTCGCCAACTTAACCCTTTCAGTCATGAATTTTCATTTTTTAAGTAAAAAGTATGAAATTTGGTGAACATGCAGAATGAATTTTTTTGAATTTTTTGGCCTTTTGATTTTTTTATTACTCCTTGTTTTCAAAATACGAGATGTGCCACAAGTAGTACATCGTGGCTCAGGGGTTAAAAAAGGGCTAAGCTCAAATCAAACTGCAAACTAAAAATCTAGAAACTGACTCCTCGTACTCCCAGAACATCCTAAAAAAGCCACCAGTGAAAATATCAACACCGAATTTCGCTGGGAACGATCGATAAATAAATCAATTTTCATGTGGTTCGCAACCATACTCAAAGTTAACAAAATCGAAAACTGTAACAACTATAATTTCCCTATCAAGGCATAGATGGATGCACAAATCGGTTCAAATGAAACCAAAAGGTTACAGGTTGCTACTGCACCACTTACAGTCGCATCTGTAAGTTTTCTTAAAAAAAAACAAAAACTCTGATGTACTACCTGTAGTACAAGGTGACTGAAAGGGTTAATTGGCCAAATTCGTTGCCGTAGTGTTGAGTGACAACTTGTGTTGAACAACGCATCAAAAACGTTTCTAATCAAGCCCCACGTTGGGCGCCAACTTCGTGTACCACTCCCTTTGAATAAGGGCGCACACGGCCGGGACTAGCTCAGGTATCCTCGACAGAATGGTGGCGTGGGCAAGGAATAGGTAAAGATCATTTTGGCTTCCACAAAAATATACCCAAAAAAGGGCGCTTGGTTGTCTTCACAACCTATACGAAACCAGCTGAGAAACTCACCACCTACCTTTAGCGCTTACGCTGCATGACGTTTTCGATCGAGCAGTCGGGAAAAGTTGTAGACAATTATTAAAAACCAATTATCAGCATAGGGACATTTACTTAATCCAATAAATACTCGTAACATGTGAATTATTACCATAGCCTAATGGCTAAAAATTGTCAAAAACATCCGCTATAAGATTATTGACTATAAATAACCCTTATAAGTCGCATAAATAATTTATCGTTGAATACAACGAAATAGTAACAAAAGAATCACAATCCGTGCGGTACGGTCTACTTTACACTTGCGATTGCATAAACAAGATTATATTCTACTACTGCACCTGAAGGCCACGATTGCAGATATATGGAGTACATACGAAATTCAGCAAGTAGTCATAAATGAAACTTTACGCAATAAGCGTTATTAACAGTTTAAACAAGGGGTGATGAACGCAAACAGTTGGATATATTTAAGGCCTTAGTATTAGCTGTTATTTCATGTGGCAATCTGCCAGTTCGGTTACAAGAGCGCTGAATTTAAGTTGTACTTACATAATAAAAAAACATTTCGCAATCCTGGGTGACGTAGTCCGCACTCGTACTGCTCTTTCGGGATGAGGGACCCACGCAGCTACTCAGCTACTGACTGACATCTGCCCGCCATCTCGATAATTCGAACGTCGACGCTAGCATTTCCAGAGACATTTTCGGGAACCCAATAATTCAGATGCACCGCAAGAGTTGAGAATGAAACTCTGCGAGTTCTTAGTCCCTTTTATTCCTATTCCGCCTAAGCGCCAATACACACAAGTACATTTTAGTTGCAATCGATTCCTATTCGAAATTCGTATGGACTCGTCCTCTTAAATCGAAAACCGCAAAAAACATAATCGAATCGCTGAAACGAATTTTAAAGTAAGCTCAAGGGCATATACCTAACAATTTACAAACAGATCAAGGTAGAGAGTTTTACAACTAAGAATTAGAAATGAAAAATAAACTGTATAAGGAGTTTAGTTTTAGCAGTAAATATAAGTGCATCGATATTTTAGATGCGTTACCAAAAAATATAACAATAGTAAGCATTGAACCATTGGAATGAAACCTGATGACGTCACTGTTAATACCAAATTGCACGTCTACAAAAATTTGAAAATTTTCGGTCAAAATCATTTTGAGGTTGGCGATGTGGTTCACGTAAGCAAATTTAAGAGCATTTTTACAAAGGGTTACCAATCCCGTTGTATATTTACTCGCGGATATGCGAGGACAACCAATATCCGGAAGGTTCTACGACCACGAATTACAAAAAACTCAACATCCCAACATTTACCTAGTGGAGAAACTATTACGAAAATGTGGCAATTAGCTATTTGTTCGCTAGCTCGGTCTTGATAAGTCTCATGATCAATGGATCGATAACAATAGATTACCCTAACTACTTTAGACCTTGATTTATTTTGTTTGTTAGTGTATTACGCTTGAAATGTATCGATAGTTAAATAAAATAAAATTACAGCTAAATGTGTTTCTCTCTTACCTTTTCCAGTTCCCTTTTTCTCTCTCTCTCTTTCAGATTGCACTCAAAATAAAACACATATTTATGCATTTAATACATGTATTTATGAAAAAAATATACAAACATTTTACAGTGTACAATGTCCGCACGGAAATGTGACACTTATCATACGTGCTAGTAAGAGCTAAATACTTTAGTTTGATATAAATTATGTACAGTATGCGATTGGCTCTAATTAAATGTTGGTTTCTTACAGCATCCTTATTATCGAACAAACATTCTACATAATCGTCGAAACAAATTTTGTTTTAACTTCATTTTCCAGTACATCTTTAGCGTTTTTAAATGAATCTTTGTCTTCAACCCTCACACTGTACATTTTCGATCTCAGACCAATAACTTCTGTAATTATTTTACCGTTGCACCCGTCTTTCATTAAACGGATTACTTTCTTATTCACTACTAGAATATTGTAAACATTGTCTTTGGGATAATCGCTTGTATCAAACTTATTAATGTTTCGTTTCATAACATCATAAAAATATTCACTCATGTCTGCGACTTATTCATGGCATTAAACGTTGGGAACATATAACATACAAAATTAAAGAGACCAATTGGCTCAACATGAATAAGCGCCGAATTCTACATTGCTTAGTATTTTTTCATAAAATAATTCATACTAAAACTCCTACTTACTTATACTTCAAAATCAAATTTCGTACGGATATTCATAATTTGAATTTGAGACATAGGGGATTGATAGATTGTTGTATACATGGCTCTGAGTTATTTAAACGTTCTTTCTCTTATAATGTGTCGAAGCTTTATAATTCAATTCCTCCTTCACTGAAAATTCTTCCTTTGACTACTTTTAAAGTTCATTAGAAATATGCTATTTAATAATGGTATATAATTTCGGAAACTCTTTTATTAACGGGTGCAACTTGATAACATTATTACTTTTTATAATTGTGAGTGATTGGGCATTGTATATTCTAGGTTGTATATTATATATGGGATATCGCGTATGGTATATACTATATTGTATTTTGTATATTGTATATTGCATTATGTGTATTTTTGAGTATTTTTAATGTATTTGGTTTCTGTTATTTTGCTAGGTGGTAAGTAAGAGCAGGGGTCTCTTCTGCCAAGGTCATCTGATTGCCATCAAATTTCCTATAAAAGATTTATAATATATTTCTTAAAAATTACTAGTTTTATTTTTTGGAAATAAACTTGATTATTATTATTATTAAGTTACTTCGTAGAGAAAACTATCCGTATCTGTACACAACAGCTTACAATCTTGACAATAAAAGTTGTGTAACATGTAAATATAATGAAAAACATACAAACAAGTTTTACTTACATCTAATATTGACATACCTACGTATATTGGTTGGTTAAACATTATTTCTCACTTTGATAGTTCTATAGCTACCAGATTTTTGTTAAATATTGTTTTGCTGTGTTTATTAGGTTGGGATACGTAGTGATTAGCTCTATATCGACCACCTCATCGCGCTACTAATTTAACCACTGTACCGCTCCCTTAGACGAATGGTGGACACGGCCTGGGCTAGCTTATTAACTCTCGGTTGAATATGGCGTAGTGTAAGGACTAGGCAAAAAAATACTTCAGGCTTTAAATTGAACAGTAGAATTATGAAAATTTGCGGGTCTTGTCGTTACTCACAACAGAAAACAAATCTAGCTAATTAATAACACACCACCTACCTTTAGTGCTTCGCTGCATACCTATATAAATTGTACAGGTGAAGGGGTTGCGAAAAGAACAAAATATTATCAGCAATACGGGCATTTAGTCAAACCCAAATAAACGCTGTAACACATGAATTATATACATAAGCCATTAAGGCTAAAGTGAGAGCAACTTAGATTTATAGGATAATTGCCTAACAACTAAATAAACCGTAAATAAGAATCAACTTCTAAGTATTTTAGTCACAAAATATGCCAATTAATAGCTCGGGTTACAACGCAGGATCGCCACCTGTGATATTGCATTTCACATGTGAGCACAACGTCCAAGGGACGCGACGTGTGAGTTTTGGGTACATACGTATTTCAGCAAGTTGGAAATGATTAATCACTCTCTGTTTAGCGTTATTAATTGATTGATTAAAAGGAGTAATTAAACACGCTTTAATTTGATTTTTAAGGCCTTAGCAAGAATTTATTATATTTGCGGCAACTGCTTTTGTTGACAAAACGCTGAGAAATGCATGTACTTACATTTACAGTTCGATGTTATGTCCAGCGGCCGTGAGGGGGACGATCCTGGTATGTTACATCTTGACAAATAGGACTGCTAAGCAGGATTTGGCTGCTTAATTCATAGAATAATTAACGTCGTTCTCCTCTGATGAATGGTCTATGCGGTATAGTAGCAATATGCACAAAAGTGATTTGGATGTAGTACAATAAAGCTTGAGATCTGATCAACTTTTACTTATATCCCATTTATAGGTTACTTTGAGAAACTTCTTAATTGTAATGTATATTGGAAGTTTTAATTTCACGTGCAATAAATTTATATTTTCATAATAAAACTGTTTGATGACTAAGCACACATTAGGTAGAGCAATATCTTATGTTAATATATAGGCAGTGTAAATATACATTTTTTAATGCTTCATTATATGGTCTGGTAATTTCATCATTGCTCCAGTTATCGTTTTTTTTTTTGTGATTAGAGTATTTAATAATACTGACTTGCATTGTTTAACTATTAAATATTTTGTGCTAGGTCACATAGTTCCGAGTATACAAGGTTTGCCATTTAGTGTTATTTACTATTAAAGAATAATTAACAAATAATTGTTAATAAATTTTTAAACAAATAACTGTTGATTAGCTTTATTTCTTGCAGACTTATGTTTTTCAACAGAAGTGTAGGTACTGTAAAATCTTGTTTGATGGCTTGTATCTTTCAGGCATTTATATAAAAATAATCGGTAAAGCTAGGATCTATATCAGCGGTACTCACTAGAAAGAAATTGAAAGCCATATAAGTATATATATTTAAATAAATGTTGGTGGGCCGCAACTATAAAAAAAGATAGATATATAGGTAAGTGTTTATTTTAAGTAAAATAATGCATACTGATTAATTTATTACAAGTTCATGCTCTTTGTTGGGGCAACGTAGTGAAAAACGCTGATCTACATAGTGAGTTGGCCATGAAATTTCAGCAAATCTAAAGATGTAAGAACTTACTGTTGATACATTTCTTCTACTAATTTTAAAGAAATAAGAAGCTGTTACTCCAAAACCAAAAATCCTTTGCCAAACTAAAACTTTTTGATTATATTAAGGACTATTGATAGATAAAAAGGTACAATCACTGTGTTGATAAATACACTTTCTGTTAAAACGTGTTCTGGCTACGGTTAAAGATGAAATAAAATTTCTATTCATATGTTCTACACAAATGAATGCTATTGCATTTTGTGGCAACGTACTCTTTACAAAATATAAAATGTATGTATGTATAATCTGTAACCTCATTTACCTTGCGGTGTAGAGGCTGCTGCTTTATGCGCTGGCATCTGGGGGTACAATGCTCAACTTACCCCGGATTTGGGATACAAAATATTAAATGTTAAAACCAGGAAACACTAAATGGCATAACTTCTCCAAAGTGGTGACATAGAGGCTTCAAAGTTCAATCTTGAATGTTAAATTGTTTACCCCTCTAATTATTTTAGAATTGAAGTGTACAGAACTTCCTTGTGGAGAAAAACTACTGCACCCATATATACTATTTAAAATTTTCCATTGTCCAGAACTGGAAAAAGCTAGACAGAAACTGATACTTTTAAGAAAGGTCACCTGGGTAGTGGAGTGGGTTAGTAGCCTCTGCATAGCAACCAGGTGGACATGAGTTGAAATCTGGCTAGAGCCAAGGATTTTCTCGGAGCAGCAATGGATTTCAATTTATTAGTTAAGTTAGCTGTACGTTAGGTTTAGGGTTATTGAGTGTGTGGTATGTTTGGAAGAAGGGGAGCATAATCTAAGTCGTGTGCGTCTCATTACCATTGTTGTACTGTCTGTGCACTATGAACGATCTTCGATACCAAATGGTAAAAGAGGCTGAAGAGGATGAAGATGACTTTTATGAAAATCAGCGATGCCTAATTTCAAGTGTGATATGAATTTCAAATCCTTACATTAATATGGTAAATGACTAGCGCTGAATAAGTATACATTTTAACAACAATAACATGTAATAATCAGCTAGAAACACCAAACAATAATAAAAAACATAAATGTGTATGCTCTAAATTTTATTAAAACCATTAGTTTTTCTACGGGAAAAGCTTGATTATCCTGATTTCACTTAAGCAGTACGCCGCATTATTCGGAAAAAACAAAATTTTTAAATCTCTCATTTTATCTGTAATGGATCCTTTGCATACACTGTTTTATCGAGAATGAACTAGAATAGTCATTGTTTTCATACAAATGTGTACTCAAGTTCTCATAATTCAAATATGTATACACATATTCAACATACATATGTATATACTTTTAATTATACGGAAAAATCGGTTATCCGAAACAGGCAGAAAATGGAAAATTTTAAACAATAGTATGATACGGATGCAATACTTTTCTCTCTACAAAATAATTATTTATACGTTAGCTCTAAAATAATTAGAGAAGTCCATAACTTAACATTCAAGATTCAACACTGAAATCGCTATGCCGTGTGGCAAGTCACTACTCTATATAGAAAATACTTATAATTAATAAAAAATAGAGGCGACATTACAATCACTTGCTTTTGAAGTTTCTTTAAATGTAAGGTTTCGAATACATTCTTAATTTAGATTAGAAAATCTGTATTTTCTTTTTTGTGGTCTTTCTTAATGTATTCATAATATTGACGATCATAACAATATAAAAAAAAAATCGTATTAAAAGAATATTTGTATTACATTATAATTTACATCATACATAAAATATAATGCGAATATACAGTGAACATGTGTAAATAAATACAAGAAATTTGAATTTTTATATTTTAATACAGCACTTTTAGCAATGTTTGGGGAATGCATTGAAGCAGCTGAAATTATTTTTTACCAGTAAGTCGTCGTTGGCAAGTTTTCTTTTTTTTCTTAGCAGGTTGTCGAACGGCATAGGTATTTTCAGTAGTAGGTTGCTCAACAGAAGTACTTGGTCTATCCCCTTGTTGAGCAAGAAGGAAAATTAATTTTAGGAATTCCTTAGTAAGTGGTGGCCGACCAACGGGTTGGAAAGGCATGGATATATGTATGTTTGGATTTTGAGTTGTAGACTGACGGGTCTTTGTAGAATGCTGAAGTATGAGTTGACGGCATCTACACTTTTGAGTAGTTGTAGTTTTCTGAATTTCAGAATTTCTGGTTTTATATTGCTTGTGATTGGGTTTTTGAGTACTTAACTGTCGATCACCAGAGGGTTTTTGTTTATTTAGCTTTGTAGATGTGAGCGGTTTGGTCTTATAAGGTACATTTTCTTGTTTCGTGAAGGTCACAGGTGGCATGCATTTCTTACATTTCAAGTATCCATTCTCCATAACATTTATGCCCAAATTAGCAGACATATTTTGTTTCTCGTAACAGTTTTCAATATAACAAGTAATTGCTTCTGTTTTTTTCTCAGGGTTATCAGATAGTTTTCTTAAGTGTGTCATCAACTGAACCTTAGCTTCACGTTGTTCCATGGTTACTTCTTCAGTTTCCGTCGTTTTTTGTCCTCCAGGTTTGAAATACATGTTTTTCGGCCTTTTTAAGCCTAGCATATCCCACCTGAACTTATTGGTTAGTATGGTCTCGCATCCACACTGAACGCTTTTATCTGCCTATTACAAACAAATTTATTATCTTAGTGAAAATGAAAGTCTTAATAATTTACAATAATTTCATATAACCTATAGATACCATGGTTACTAATGTACTATTGTTGCCATATACACTTGGGAGTGTTTAATACTTTTTAAAAACAAGGCCCATTCAACTGAAAAACGTTTATGATTGTGATTGCTAACGCATAAAACCCAGCTCGTTCATTTATGTGTTTAGTGCCGTGTCATAGGCGTCACAGATTCATTACTGTTGTATTACATTACATTGCATATTATAATATTATGCATTTTAAAATTCTGCTATAAATAATCTGTCCAAACAGAATCTGTGAATTGTAAATTTTTAACTGCAGAAGGACTCAAAAAACATGAGAAACTTGCTGTTTATGGTGAAGCTTGTTATTTAAAAATAGGGGTAGTTGTGTGGGATAAAAAATATAGAGAATGCGCAAAAGACATCTTGGATGAAGGCATGTTGTGAAAACTGTAAGCATGGTTAAAAAAATTAAGAGAACATAAGAATATTCACATGAAAAGAACTGTCTTAATGCCAATAGTTTTTTTCTCAAATACTTTGTTAATAAAAATTTCAGGTGAACCAGCTTTGTATTTTAAGTAGTCAAAAACTATATGTCATTTGCCCATGTATATTTCAACAATTAGGTACTATTTATTAAAAAAATTGATAGAAAAAACAAATTAGGTAATAGGGCTACATTATCAACAACTGTAGCTCGACAAAATTAGTACGAAGAATTTAAAAATTACATGACAATTTTGTAATTTCAGAATCATTTTTTGTTCCAAGGGTTTGTACATTTACATTAGTACTTTTTATGAAACAGTTAATTAAATTACTATTGCAATATAATGCTACAATTATCCATTAGTTTAATGGTTAACCCTTGTACAAAAAAATAAGCTTCCAAGAACGAAATTATTTTTTTACTAGTAGGTTACTGTTGTACGCTAACGGAAATTAGATATAAATTTAGAATTGCCCCACTATAAGTGATGGAATCTTAATTTTAAAAATTTTTGATTTTTTTTCCAGAAAAATATTGTAATCCATGGTATATATTATATTGTAATGGAACAAAATACTTAAAGAAACAGAAAATGATACACAACAGTAACAATTTGAATAAAAACTGCAAAACACATTAGCATCGAAATTTACGGCAATATGAGACGTAACAAACATTTTTTGAATGAAATTTGCAAATAGACATTCAACATTTCAGGTATTTGGTATTACATGTTTTAAATTTTCACTCAAATAGGCAGTTTGTTATAGCAAATAAATATTTAGTGAATCTCAAAATAAGTTAAAATTAACTTACCATATGTACGGGTGTATATAATTGTCTAGCTGTTTCTTCTTTGTGCAACTGAGGTAAATGATACACTTTAGGACATTTCTTCAGTTCTGTATGTAATGGTACCGGCTTGAAAACATCTCTAGCAGTAACGTATGTATATTCTTGATAAAATCCTGGTCCAGCCATTACTGCCTTGTCGTTTTGAACTATTGCTGTAAATTCCATGTCTAATTCTCTTCTCGGTAATGAAAATTCTTCTAATACTATTTTTAGGTAACTTTCCAGTACTGCTGCGTTTCTGAATTTTTGATGTCTTTGGTATGAATGTAACTTGCACACTAAATCTTGGAGTAATTCTGATGTAATTGCAGCAGATAGAGAATGAATTTCAAGTGTCGAGCAATAAGCTAATGGTGATCTTACAGGAGATCTTTGAAATCTTGATGGTATAAGATAGTCGTATTTATAAAAGGTTGTAAATCTTTCAGGATATGAGTCGAACGTGTATTTTCGAATTTGGAGGTAATGGTACATTTTAGAACGGTTTTCAATTTTATCGTAAAATTCAACTACAGAATTTTTACATTTAGTTGCTTCTGTCATACGTCTTTGGTATGCTTTAATATCCCAAAACTTAATTGCTGAAAGATCTTTGTTCAAAACGTAGAGTTTTTCACAGTCTTCTTTACTGTGCACTTTGCAACCGATCCTGTTAGAATGGCTGTTTATAAAGTCAGAGTTTCTACAGTAAGTTCCATCATAATTGACAATAAATGTTTTGTTATAGCTATCATAAGTTTTCAATAGTCGAGTATTTTCAGGTATGGGATGCATGTTTTCATACATAGGTTTTACGTTTATCGCAGTAACACTAGACTGAGAACAGTTTTGACATAAGTTTGACTCCACGTTTATATGATCATTATTAATTCTGGCACGAATTACTCCGTCTATGTTGATTCCATAAAATCCTTTTCTTGATGCGGTGATGATTGTATTATTTGGTAATATTATTTTTGTCCTATGATCCAATCTGCTGTATATTACTGTTGCATAATTAGGATGTTCAAATTTATAAACTATATTTACTGAAACCCAGCCATTTTGCTGTAGGTTGATCGATTGAAGATATCTCTTCAATATAAAGCTCGCTTGTGATGATGTAAGTAACGATGATCCAGGTGCTACCTCGGCTTCCCATGAACTCGCACCGGGTTCATCTATTCCTATCATTTCTGGTTCAATGGTATACCAAGTGGATATTCTCGTTTTATCGTAAAATTCAGTTGTCAGCACACCATTTTCAGTTATCAAACACTTGACACCATCATCTCGTGTGTAAAAGAATTCCTGATAGCCATCACGATCCCTACATTCATGCCTGGACTGGAAAATTTTTTCTTTATAATTGACCTTAGTCCCAGTAATTGTAAAAGTTCTACCATTATCTGCTATTAAATTGAACTTTAGAGGATCCTTGGTTGCTTGAAATGTGCACTTAGATTTATTATATCTGCGGCTTCGTTTGGGATATACATAGTAACACTTGTATTTTCCACCTATAACGTGCTTCTGCAAATGACAAACTAACCGTCGTACTTTTCTTTTGAATCTGGGTAACACATAATTGTTTTCACCGCTTCGTACCGATTTATTTCGATTTATTGAGTATTTTACATATGTTTGTTCAATCCTATGTGGCAAATCGCATTGAATACTTTGTCCATTGGTTGATAATATACGAATAGTGCCGTCACATTTTCTTATTACTAAATGTCCACTTCGCATGAAAGCTCTGGATTCTTCTCCTACTACAGCTTTGGTTTGTGGACCTTTGTGCAGATATTGCTGCTTGATGTTACATGGCTCCTTGTTTACTCCAGGAGTAGTGTAAATTAGTAAACCAGTCGGTAGAGATAATTTCATGTCATAAAATTGTTTATTGCCAAATTTAGCATTGCTCATTTTTTTTGGTAAAATTTTTGTTACCTTTACGATTTTTTTCAGTTTGTAGGAAGGGTGTTTACATAATAATTTGATAATATTCTTTCCAACTTGTATATGTACATGTGATTTTATACGTTTTGAATATACAAATTTATGAAGCTTGCTCGACAGTATTTTAAATAATGGTATTTGTTGTTGTTTACCCTCTTCAATTTTCATTAGCAAGCGTTTCATGCAAGGAGGGCAAAGAGTTAATGGTGCATGTGTCAAATCAGGAGTAGTTAATTTGTTTTCAGTATACTGTGATAGAAGATCATGTGAAGTAGTAGCATGCTGTGATAGATCATGTGAAGTAGTAGCAGAGTTATTAACTTCGGGTGCTTTCTGCGATGTTCGGCAAATCAGTGGTCTCCAATTGTCAGTATATGGAGCTCCATACCTAGGACTTGACATATCTAGCGGGAAAAATTCAATTTCTCCTTTTTCGATATTGGTAAGTGATGGAAAAATTTCATGATTTAGTTTAACTTGACAAAAAACCGTAGACTGTCGAATTTCCATTGAAGTGCAACATTCACTGGACGAGTCAGATACATCTTCAGGATTAAATGGAACATCATCGCCATAGCTTAGAGCTCGCAGACGTAAGACTAATTCTTCAACATTTTTGTCAACTTCTAGTGAATGTGTACCAATATTATTGCTTTCGCTCATGTTAGTGGATACTTTTATCGTAGTAGTAGATGGGGAAGTACAAATGGATGTACTGGGAGTGAGAATTGAATGCAATCCTGTGAAATCTAAACGAAATGTCTCCATCTGCTTTGCTTTATCAAGTACTAAAGAATCATATGAAATACTAAGGTGACTTGCTATTGATTCAAGGCTATCATCAGGTATGGAAATTCGTTCAAATTTTTCTTGTTCTGCTGAGGATATTTTATCAAATACAGATGTATCATACATATTTCGGTAACGCCATGGTTCAAAAGGTTCCATAACACACTCTTCAACAGAAGCATTATCATTACCTTTTAATGAAGGCGTTGAATCTTTGTTGATTTTGAGATCCGACTGATCTGGACTTGGCATAGGAGCATTTTTAAAAAAATCGTCAGTTGATGGCCGACATAGATTTACATAATTTTTGGGAAATGTGTTATACTTATAGCAGTCACACGCTTCTTTATCTATTGGAGTGACAGCATCACCAACTGCTACCAATGACTGACCCTTTGTAACAAATTTTATGGTGGGATTGTGTTTTGAATCTATTAATCCTGTTAGGTGCGAAGGAACTATCCGATAAATAGCTACTACGGAATTCTTAGACGAGTCAATTAAGTTTTCGCTTTGTAAATGGTTTTCGCCACAAATCCTCATGTCCACTGTATAAAAGAAGTTTTTGTCTCGAGGTCGATAAATTGAATTGGGATTAAGTTTGACCTTACGCTTTTTACGTTTCTTAATCAGTTCTCCAATAATTAATTGTCTGTTATTAATTTTGGGTGGCTTGTTGAAAGCTATTATAGTGCCATCGGCCAGTACAATGTGACACATAAAAGGTTCCTTTGGAGTGCGTTTCTTGTCAATATAATGGACAATAAAACTATGATCTTTAATCGTTACATTTATCGACAGTTTTCTTGGTTGTCCCAATATAGTAGTCTTATCGACAGTTACTTTATATCCATCTAAACTGTGAAATATTGTTGTCGCTCCAGTTAATTGTAAACGAGATGTACCATAGTCAAAACCATAAAATCTGTAGCGATTCTCACACTTTGAACTATTTTTGGATGTCGACGGATCATTTAATTCTGATTTGTACTTTTCTTCTTGCTCCTTCAGCCAAATGGCTTCATCATGCATAACGTATTTACAAAAGTCTCGCAGACAAACTGGTGTTCGAATACTCTGATTCCATGTTTTTGATTTGATTCCAAATGAATCAACATCGTTATGAAAACGTAGCAAAATGCAATCAGTAAATGGACAAAACTCCGTGTCGACACACACATAATCAAGATATGCTTTTTTAAGTTGCTGCAGGGCAACTACTGGCAATAATCGTTCATACCACAGGTATGATGGGATATATGTTGTCTCATAAACATTTAATGTTTTGATCATGTCTAAATGTGGAATTTTTACGCATATCTGTTCATCGGGAATTTTATGCCTCATGGACACTAAATCACTATCGCTAATACACGCTCTAAATATATCCATTAGTTGTAATTCATCTACTTTCCAGTTGCTACAAAAAACATAATCACATGTTGGCTTTGACAGTTTATTTGGTATTGTATTACCACCTAAGCACATAAGTGAATTAAAGAAAATCAAATTCATGGCAGTAGTTACTTCATCTCTAGGTAAATGAAAGCGTGCGCTCAGTTCTTGTATCAGGTGATTTTTCACGTAAATTTGTGCATTTAAACCCTGGCAACGTTGCCATAATCGAGCAAGAGGGAAGCGCAGTAATCCTTTGGTATATATTTTACGAACATCCAGAGGTAATCTTGAATAGCATAAAGTTTCTATTTCCAGTAAGCTACTTTCATGAATCGTAAAACTTTTTTTCGATAGTTTAATTTTTGTCCTCGGATTATTCCAACCTTCTTCATGGTGCAAGAATGCAGTTCTATTAAATGGCCCATAATTTCTTCTAAAAAGTATTAAATTATTAGCAAGTTTCAGTAATATTTGTTTCCTATTTGATATTTCTTTTAATATTGACTGACTTCCTCTTGTTAAGCTTTCGTGAGATATAGTTTTGCTTTCTCGAGATCGAGTATTAGTTTTAGAATGACGAGATGCATTCAAAGATGAACGTGTTTGTGATATAAGTGATTTTCTCACTTCTGTGCTGGAATGGGGTTCTTCGGCCATTTTGCTTGAAGTCGATTTACGACAAAGTCCTTTACAAGGAGATTTAGTTTTAGATGCATTCAAAGATGAACGTGTTTGCGATATAATTGATTTTCTCACTTCTGTACTGGAATGGGGTTCTTTTTACTTGAAGTAGATTTACGACCAACTCCTTTAGAAGAAGATTTTACAGCATCTGGTAGTCGTGTACATATTTCTTCTACTACACCATGCAAAAGCAGTTCAACCGTAACACATTCTGGAGGAACACTATTTACTACTTTCTTATATTCTGTGAAAGAATGTGTTGACATTTTTTGTGGAGGTAAATCAAAATTATGTATTTTCATATGCTGTAAATAGTTTGCATGTTGTCGTTTAGCATCAACTAATTTCATAATTTGTCTACAAACATGAGCAAACAATTCTGAAGCTTGTCGCTCATAATCCAAAGTACCTTCTGTGGGAGCTGCAGCATAAAGGGAGAGATATTCTAAGATGAGGAGTAATTGATAAAAATCCAGCGAAGTGTTCTCCATCTATCTGTTTATAAAGTATTGTCCAAAAATAGCAAATCATCCTGCATTTAGGATCAACATTTGAACTAGAAGATGTCAAATCGGATGAGTCGTTTATCACAGATGACAAAATTGAATATTCTGTGAGGCTTCGGTCACCTAAGTTCATATGAAGCATAACTCCCGGGTCAAGTTGAAGCTCTACAATTTCAGAAATTGTATCGGCAGAAGATGTAGATGTGGATGTGTATTCTCTACACTCCATTCTGTGAAAGACTGTGTGGGAATATGCAATCTCAATAATTGCACTCATCATTACTCCACACTTAAATAGTTCTTCGACTACGTATGGATCATAGCATCCAATTATTAAAACATACAATTGTTCTTTCTCGACACAAATACTTTCTTTAGGACTTTCTTTTGTTGTGTTCACTCTCTTTTTACCTTTTATTTTTTCCGAGCCAAGAGAAGATTTTTTTTGCTTATTAATCACCGAATAACTGATTATCATTTTTATTATTTCGAGTTTTATTAATTTAGCACATAATTCGCTAGGTATATGGTCGCCTAAAGATGGGCCACTTAATAAATATTTTCTAGCTTCATCCGTAGCTGCTTTATATGTTGAAGCATAATCGTCTTTGAGTCCTGAGGTGGAAAGTCTAGTGGGAGCTACTGGCTTTTTAAGATGTTCTACAAAATTCCTCCAATTAAGAGAAAGGACATTCGTCGAGCGGGTTTGAGCTCCGTGGTAAAATATATCTATGGCTACACTAAAATCCGTGCTTAATTCCGCCATTATCATGACATTAGGGACGAATTTTAAACAGACACTATTAATATCATATTTTTCAAGTTTTTCTCGCCAAGTGAGAAGTTTACTATTTTCCTTCTTGTTTGCTGGTTTCTTGCTAGACGACTTTCCCGTCTTCCCCATTGCTGATTAAAAATGAATTAAATTAGTAAACAAATAATAAATCAAATGAAATGGTTAAATTTATTAACTATATTTATTATTTTGTGGGCTTTAAAATGAACTTTAAATTACAGTATTAGATGTTATAATGAGAATAGTAATTAGAGCATGTATGAGAATATTCGTACTTTAATGTGATTAACGCTGCTCAGACAAGTGGTCTTTCTGTAAATTTTTGTTATGTTGTTGTTAATAACGTAATTATAAACAAGTGTTAATTCTCAGTTTTGAATGTCATTTACCAAAAAATGCAGCAGATAGGTTTTCGTTTTAGGCATAGAATATTGCAGTGCACTTTTTATACGACCGATTCGATACACCCTGTATAACCGTCACCAAATTGTTTATCTTGCAAATTATCAGTCATATGTAAGGTTATCATATGCCCAGATTTTTCGGGATTTTACCGATTTGGAGCTGTCTTGCAACGAAATGTTGCCCCAGAATGTCCCAATTTTCCAAGAAAATGTTACGATTAACCAATTTTGGGCGATTTCTGGAAGTTCTAGTTCCTATACCTCATATACAATTACAACTACTTGCTTATAAAAATTGTATATTTTATGAAATACGCCTTTTAATTATGGGTTTGTATGAATAATACTTTTATCTCCATTTAATGTAAATAAAAGTTAAATGAAATATTAAGTTCCAACAGCAGCAGTAGTAATAGATGCAAATATGAATTGATAGTAGAGGTAGTGTTTAGTATATTAATAACCATTATATACTGAGATTAAGAATACAATTTTTATTAGTGTTTAGTTTTTGTGTTCCTGTTAAGTTTTTTAATTTTTAGTTTCCTTTATGATTAATAATTTAATGTGGTTCTTCAGTATTTAGTTTCTAGTATTTGTAAAATTATTACAAAAAATAAAACAAATACATGAAAAAAGTTAGAGTAATGAATTCTCTCTTACCAACAAGCCCCTCTCGTAATCTTGTCAAGAAATTGTTATATTGAAATATGGAAACTCTAGTCATTCACCTACAATGTAACATCATGAGTCCCACAGGGTATACACCTAGGACTGTTACTTTTTAGTATTTATATTAATGATTTGAGAGAGTATGTTTTACCGATTTAACCCTTTAACTGCGTAATAGAGGTTGAGAGACTGCTAGTGTTTTGCATGCCAAAACCGCTGCTCGCAAGTAAATACGCTTGGTGCAGTTTCCCGTTTACGAATATATTCGCTGCGAGCACTGTACCGTAATGTTATATACAAAAATTTCCGAAAACCCAGTTCAGTCGAAACCTCCTTTAAAAATAATAAGACTAGCGGTATAAACTGTTACAAGTGTTACAAAAATTACATTTATTTAATGAAAACAATCTACAATTCTGACAAAATAATTCAACAAAAATGTAATTCCAAGAAAATAATAGAAAATATAACTAGCAACAACCAGTTAAGCCAGCATCACACTCGTCCTCGAATTAACCAAAATCATCTTCACTGTGACTATTTTCTAGTATACGCAAAAGCTGCTCTTCATTCAATATGTCTACCAGAAATTTTTTGCACAAAATACACAAAACCTATGCCTACATCATGTAAATATTACATGTGATTATTATAGCTGATATATGGCAAATACATATTTTGTATAATTGATATGCCGGAGAAACTTTTTGTATATGTATACTAATTATGTGAAAACAAATAATTTAAGCCAAATTTCATTTTGCATATTTTGCATATTTATACGTTTTTGAGCATACTTTCTGGATTTTGCATATTTGATTATATTTAGCAATAATTTGTAATGTATGAACTTTTTAAGATTTTTGTGTAAAATTGACTATTTTATTAAATTTATTAATAAAATTTTTTCTAATTTGCAAGTTAAATACCGTTTTACTACAAATAAAATCAATTTTGGTAATTTAGGGAATTTTGTAACAGTTGGTAACAGTTTTATTGTAAAGCATACATTTAAAACAAAATTTTAAATTTGAATTAAGTAGACTCAACATAATGTCATTTTTCACAAGCGTTTGCACATGAAATTGTAAAATTAGTGTGGAGTAGTGTTTCACAATGAATTCAGATATTTCCTGCACTCCGCCAGAAATACGGCAAATTGCCGAAAATGCTACGGTTAATTTACTGTCATTAGTGTCATTGGCTATAACTTTAAACTCACACTGACATTTCGTGCAATGTCACCAACCGAAAAAAAGTTGATTTCGGGTTTGGTAATAGTTCATGACCGCACTCAAAATGGATGCGGTAATGGCTTTGTAAGAGCGCAAATTACAATTTGAGATTACGTGATTTGGAGTACAATATCTTATTGTGATTTATTGGGGAAGAATTTTGTATTAAATATTACATTGATTAATAAGTTTGTAAGTTTTCTTCTATGATCAAGATGTGATATTGATAAAACACTTGAGATATTTAACTTACTAGGTAGCAATTGCTACATACACAGGTTATTCAATTTCGTAGCCCACCATTGGGATTTCAAAAATGGTAAGACATACTAGGTCGGTTAAATTGGGGCATAGTGGCCGATTCTAATGTTGAACAATATTAAAAAAATTAATTGGACTTTGTTTAGATTTAGAGGTTATGATACTTAGAAAACTATTCTTTTGACATTATTAAGACACCATTTAAAGGTGGGCAGTGAAGAAGTTCCATTTTACATATTTAAAATAATTAAAACTACACTTTTAATCAATGTAAATTAAGTGCAATAATATTCTCTTTGTTTTTTAATCATCTTTGATTGTTTTTAAAATAATTGAAATAGAATCTTTAATATAATAAGAAATGACATGGTTTAGAAGCTATTTATTGTTTTAAAAATGTTTTTGGTCGATGGTTAAAGTAATGGCCCTATCGATTTAATTCATCCTTGGTGAATTCTGCGCCTTTCTGCACTTTTCAAAAATGTATTTATTTAATTTTTAACTATTGCCCTTATTACATTGAATTCTTTCTAACTGTTCCAGGTTTAGTTCTAGTTATTTCAATCATTTTATGTTT
The DNA here is from genome assembly GCA_940337035.1 of Agriotes lineatus. Lineage (NCBI taxonomy): Eukaryota > Metazoa > Arthropoda > Insecta > Coleoptera > Elateridae > Agriotes > Agriotes lineatus. Next base: position 41,623 of record CALNHX010005531.1, on the reverse strand, counting down.
ATATCGGCAGTCTTTTTACATTCACACTTTTGACGCCATCAACCTCTTCTGTTTTAGAAGGTTTATTCATTTAATCTCCACGATTGCGAAAGCTAGATGGGAAAATTTTAGTGGCTTTGAAACTAGAAAATTAGATTAACAAAACTGACTATTTTCTTCACTAAGCTTTTAATAAATCGTATACTCTATTCGTAATTCCAATTGTGTATCTATGGAGAGCTTGTACACAATTATCAAACGTTTTATTTATTTATTTATTTATTTTGGTACTCAGTATTTAAGACACAATACTTGTTGCATTTAAGATATTCTAATGTTTGCATTAAATAAAAATTAGAAGGCCATTGAATTACACAATAATCGTATCTAAGAATAGCAGAGAAATGTTCAGTATGTTGCCTAAGGATGAAGTAGTGTTTTGAGTTTTTTCCAACATAAGATTCTCATTTGGGGCTTTCTTGAGCTAACTGACACAATGGGAATAGAGAAGGTGTAAGGAACGAAGATAAATAGCAGTGGAAGAATAGAAGACCAGTAGGAAGTGTCACAAATGTCCAAATATCCTTTTATAGTGTACGGTCGAGTGAGTTAGGAATTTTAATTCCAAAAGTAAACAACGAATTTGTACCAGCAAGAAAAGCGACGTTGCCAATCTACCCAAAAAATAGCAAAACCCAGGAAATCCTGTGAAGGTAAATAAAAGCGATGGAGGCTGATGTATAGCAATAAAGGGCGTGACGAAAGAGAGCAAAGTATCAACTTCGGAAGCAGTGAAAAAAGAGTACAATTCGCCAGAAATTTTCAAAAGCTAAAAAAAAAACACAAGTAGAACGCCAACGACCGTTAAAAAAGGGAAGATGAAAAACGTGACATAAGCGATATGGAAGAACTGAAGCAGATGATGGGACAAATGATGGCAGAAATTAAAATCATTCATGTATAATCTGTAACCTCATTTACCTTGCGGTGTAGAGGCTGGTGCTTTATGCGCTGGCACCTGGTACAATGCTCAACTTGCCGCGGATTCGGGATACAGAGTTGGAGCGCGCCTTTGGTGCGTGCTCAACAACCATTGTGTGAGGTGTGTGTCTTGGTGGTGTGTGAGCTTGTTACTCTATCTCTTAAGTCTGTGGTTCTGAGTAGAGCACAGTTAATTTGGTGCCCAACTGTGAATGGTCTCACCGAGACCGATTCCAATCGCCAAGGCTACGGAAAAATTCCGACCCCAGCGGGATTCGAATCGAGGACTTGCTTAATGCAAGCCTAGCGCTTACCCAACTGCGCCACACAGCTTCTTTAAATGAAAATCATACAAGAACAAAATCAGTACATGGAGGAAATACGGAAGGTGAAAATGGAATTTAAAGAATTAAAACCAAGGATAGCAAAATTGGAAGACAAGTCAGAACCGAGAGAGAGAACGAAGAAGAGGAGAAATATAGAAGTTTACCCAAGCGAATACTAAGAAGCATACCAGATTAAGTAAATGAATAGAAGTAGTCTAACGATATTGGAAGTAGAAACTTCGGAAGATAAACTAAAGATAATGGAAAATAAGAATACATTGAAGGGGAAACAAATATATATAAATGACCTAATGGTAAAAGAAAGAGAGATGCCAATGAAAGCCTAGGGAAATAGCGAAGGAAGAAAGAAAAGCGTGAAAAATGATCAAGTTAGTGTTATAATAAAGTGATTATAGAAAACACGGTATGAATTTAAAATTCAGAATCTGAAAGTTAGAAATTCCATAGAATACAGGATAAGGAAGGTCGGTAACCCAGCAAAATGAATGAAAAGCAGAGAGAAAAAAATATGTAAGTAGAAGACGCACACATTAGAATGTAACAACTGCTCTAAACTTATACACTGGATTCTAAATAGTGAAAGTCAGTACAGATTTGTAATTTTGTTAATTTTACCGGAAGAAATAATCACAACAACTAACAAAGATACTTCAATAATTAAGCTCAAGACTTACCGCAATCGAATTGAAAATAGAGAGACAAATATATGCACCAGTAGACGGTCTTACGAAAACCTACAAGAAACACTCGACTTGGTAAGAGAGAAAATGAGATTATAATTATTATCCAATGCAAGAATAGAAAATGATCCAAGGATAGGAATGGGATGTATAGGACAGGACCAGACGGTAGAGATGGAGAAAATAAATAAATAATAATGGTAAAAAAATGCTCGAATTTTGCCAAAGTAATGATCTACTCATAGGGAATACATTTTTCTACCAATCACCTGAAGAACGGTATAAGTTTGAAACGAGAAAGAAAAGCAAGGAGTATAATTGACTATATGGTATATATACAAGAGGCCAAAAAATTCATCACTGAGGCAAAAGTAGAAGGAGAACAGAACTGGGGACAGACTACAAATTGGTGATAATGAAGACTAACATAAAGAAAACATAAGAACCAAGATACAGTAAAATAGACATGAAAAAGCTGAATATTAAAGAAATAAGAACGAAATACCAGAAACAATTAGAAGTAGAGCTAAACTTAAAAGACGACAAATCACAGGAATGGAATTTAGAAGAATTATGGAGCAATTTTAAAGATATAATGAAAAACAGACCGGAAAAGATATGCGGAAGAAAAGTGTTTGATACAAAATTTAAGAGAAAGAATTAGTAAGAAGAAAAAAAGTAGTTTGGAAAAAGTACTAAGAACGAAAACCGAACAAGATAGGAAAGAATTATCAAGAGAAGAATGAAGCTAAAAAAGGAGTAAAAGAGGCCAAAAACTGAGAAGAATTTGGCAAACAAAAAAGAAAGAAAGCAGTCAGTAATATTAAAAATAAAAATGGAGCAATAACGAAAGGAGAATCTAATAGAAGTATGGGCAGAATACTATAGTGAAAAATTCAACATGAATACAGAGCGACAAAAGGATAAGGAAAAAGAAGAAACAGAGTATATACAGAACACCAAGAGAAGAGGTTGAAGGAGTTACAAATATAACTAGAGAAGAAGTATGCAAAGCAATTAGCACACTAAAAACGGGAAAAGCCTGCGGCGAGGACGAGTAGAAGCTGAAATGATAGTGGCGGGCGATAAGATCGCTATATGGGTCTGGAAAGTATGCAGCAAGCTTGGGAGGAACAACAAATAAAGAAAGACTGGCAAAGGAACCTTATAGTAACAATATATAAGAAAGGTTAACTGACAGATTGTAACAAATACAGAGCCATCTGCCTTTCTACAGTGCATTTTAATATATATACAAGACTAACAGAAAGAAGACTAAGAAGCAAAGTGGAAAATAAAATGAAAGACAAGCAAGCAGCTTTTAGACCACAGAGAAAAACACATGATACTAAGAAACCTATAGAAAGAGCAAATAAAATGGACACACAATTATATTGATTTTTATACATCTAGGAGCAGCCTCTGACAATAGTAGAGAGGTAATCCTATGGAATTGTCTAACGGAACTAAAAGTCACAGAAAAACTAATAAATGCAGTAAAAAGTATTTATGAAAATGTATGGAATAATCCAAATAGAGGGAAAAAGATCAAGAACTTTTGAGATGAAAAAAGGCATTAAACAAGGCGATAGCCTGAGCTCCTTTGCTTTTCATTATTGCAATGGACAGGCTGCTAAAGAACACTCGACGAGAGACACTTAAGAAAATAGTAGGATATAAAACCTCAGCTCAATACTAATAGATAATCTTCTTTACGCGGATGATCCTTTATCTAATAGACTTGTCTGTCCGGGACGCTGGTCCGTCCGGGACGCTGTTTCAGCAGCCAAACCGTAAGAGATAGAGAAAAAAAGTTATGAAAGTTATATGTTTGGAATGGTCATGTCAGGTCAGGAACCGAATTTCAGTCACGTGACACTTCCGGTTTTCGAGAAATCACGTGATTTCCGTCCGTCCGGGACGCTGTTTCAGCAGCCAAACCGTAAGAGATAGAGAAAAAAGTTATTAAAGTTATATGTTTGGAATGGTCATGCTGTCAGGAGACTGAATTTCAATCACGTGATTTTTAAAAAATATTATTGTTTTTATTTAATACGCGTTCTATTTGAAAAACGGTCTTTTTGTTTATTAAATGAGACATTTGTCTCACTGGTTGCTAGTATAGTCCTAATAGTGGATACGCACAACAAAGCTCAGAAGCAAATGGATATATGGACGACAGAGATAAAAAAACTAAAAATGGAAATAAACCCGAATAAACAAGAGTTTGATAATAAATGGACCAACTGAAAATAACATAACATGTAAAGAAAACAATAGAACAAGTACCAAAACTACCTAGGAAGCATACGAACGGAAGATGGAAGAATAGATGCAAAGATAAACAGACGAAGACGAACACACAATCTATACTACACCCTAAACAGAACGATATACAGGGTGATTCAAATTAAATGCGCACCATTGCTATCTTTGTTATTATGATTTTACAAAGTAGGTTAAATTAGCAAACTAGTAGAGTTTTCGGTGCTGATTAATATGCAATTAATAAAAAGACAATCAAATAACTCATTGGCAACAAAATAAAAAAAAAATTTTTTAAATGAAGCACCCTGTATATTTTTCAAAAACTGGAAATAAAAATGAATTTGTGATATAAAAGTCTTTATACACTATTGCCTTAAAATGAATACTAAAGAAGTTATCGCAAGTTTCAGTTTATAGATAAATGTATACATTATTCTACTATAAAAATTCATTGCAGGCTTGTTTCAAGTTTTTAATTGAAATAAATACACAACACTAATTACTTTCGACAACCAAACGTACGACAAATTGATTTTGACAGTTCTGATGTTTACGTTATAGAATTTTTTATAAGTACGGTGTATTGTTGATATAGGTAAACTAAAATCTCACCTAACTTCTTTAATATTCATTTTAAGACAATAGTATATAAGACTTTTATATCACAAATAAATTTTTATTTTAAGTTTTTGAAATATATACAGGGTGTTCCATTAAAAAAAACTAAAAGTTTTTAATTTTGTCGCAAACTCGATATTCGATTGTTTTTTATTAATTGCATACTGATCAGCGCCAAAAACACTACTAGTTTGCTAATTTAACCTACTTCGTAAAATTAATAATAACAAAGATAGCAACGGTGCGCACTTAATTTGAATCACCCTGTAGATAGAAAATCAGAGCTTACAACAAAAACAACACTTCACTTATACAAACTAATAGTAATCACAACAATATTATATGAGAGCGAATGCTGGCCATTACAAAAGAAACATAAAAGGAAACTAACAGCAGCAGAAATGAAACATCTCAGAGGAATAGCAGGGAAAACAAAAATAGACAGGATCTGAAATGAAAAAATTAGAGAAGATTTGAAACAAAAGTCAATAAACAAGATAGTAGGCGAGAAGCAACTGAAATGGTTCGGACATATCTACAGAATGGATAAAGACAGAACCGTGAAGAAAGCAATACAGGCGAGAGGAATAAAAGAGGAAAGAGCAGCAAGACCAAGGAAAAACAGAATGGGCAGAATAGAAGAGCTGGGGAAGGAGAGGCCAAACAATGGAGGAAATGATAAAGATCGCAAAGGACAGGAAGAAATCAAAGAAAGGACAGGAAGAAATCAAAGAAACGGGTGGAGTCCATATCCGACGCCCACTAAAAGGAAAAAAGGATATAGAAGAAAAAAAGTTCATTTTTTAGGGGACAGGAACAAGTACTGGTATAATGGATAATATTGGTCAATTGACCATATATGTTAAGTATAATATTTAATATTCTATAAAAACAAATATATTTATAATAATTGGAATTACCATATTTTTTTAACTCTAAGACGCTATCGATTCAAGGCGCAACTTAATTTCAGTATCACCAACAGAAAAAAAGCTATGATTGCCAAGAAGAGAATGCTAAAATAATCTAACAAATGTTTATATTCTAATAGAATTCAGTTTACTAATAGCCAAAGTTACTATTTATTAGCGTGGGAATATCATTCACTACATTTTGGGCAGTCCTCATCTCTTAATTTAGAACATTGGCCAATAGCACCTTGTACCATAGTAAAATATACCGACTGGCTATTATCGATTTGATACAAGTTAACATGCATTTGTTTCACCTTTCAAATAAAATAATTAAGAAATGTCAGTTGATACTGTTAGATTGTTTCATGCGTTTTAAGTATAAAAAGAGACAAAAAGTGCAAAATGAATACACGTTGGAAAAATAATGTTAAATGTAATAGTATTAAGCTCTTAGTAGATTCTTTTTGACAATATTTTTATGTACCATAAGAGATCCAAATGAACAAAATACAGTAATTCAACTTCCTACATACTTTTGAAAATACAATCGCTGAGAGAGTTCTACTATAACAAACTAACGATGGGTTCACATTTGGAAAGTTCAAGAAAACATTCACGGCATCTTATTCTTCAATTCTATAAGATAATGATCAATCCGTATAAAAACAAAACGTGTGATGCATGTGGAAAGCGATAGAAAATGTAAAAAAAAACTGTGATTCTTTAGATTTGACTCCTTTGTCACGGCAATGGTTCAAGAACACCAACGATGCAAGTAGTTGACTCTTGTTCTTCCGTAACTTGTCCAGTTTCCTAGTCTTCTTGAAAATAGTAGAGCCGTTTAATAGTCGAATGCATTCGACTATTAAACGCCTCTACGGGAAGGAAATATTCAATGAACAGTACGTAACACTGAAGAAGGACCCCACATCGAAGATAGAACGCCAGATTAGAGGAGCTATCAAGAGCTCATTAATACCAGAGGCGGAACATCGACGACTACTGCCTAGTGATACTAGACCGCCCAGACTTTACGGACCTCCGAAGATCCACAGACCAGAAGTTCCAGTCAGGCCAATTGTTAGCACTTGCGGATCTCCTACGTATGAACTAGCCAGATACTTCGCTAACATATTACAACCATACGTAGGCAGAACAGAATCCTACGTGTAGAACTCTGAGCATTTCATGGAAATATTATTTCAGTTAAAAGTAACGAACCAGGACATGTTGGTCAGTTTCGATGTGGAATCCCTGTTCACCAACGTACCAGTAGAATATTTGGTAAATCTCATACAACAATGCTTTGTTCCTCAACAACTCCGAGAAGACATCTCAGAGTTAGTAAAGATGTGCCTCACGACAACCTACTTTCTTTGGGAAGAAATGTACTATGAGCAAAAGGAAGGAGCCGCTATGGGATCCCCGTTATCTCCAGTCATTGCTAACATATTTATAGAAGCCTTTGAAGATGAAGCTATTCAGTCTAGCCATCTCAAACTAGTGTTGTGAGTAGCGAACTTTACCGAGCGAACGTTCCCATAAATTCCGTAATTTACGTTAAAGTTCGCTCTCGTTGAAACGAAAGTTCCCATTTGGGGAAATTATAAGAGAATGTTGACGAGAATTTATCGGAAAGTTACCGAGAATATATGAAGCGAACGTTACCAAACAATTTTGTTTGATATGACAACATTGTTCGGTGCGCTGTACGCTGCGTGCCGCACTGTTTACATTCTGCTCAGGTGTCGACTCGAATAGACTTGCAATTGCAAAATAGCAGTTTGGTTTGGCCTTTGTGAGATTTCGACTTTCGAGCTCTTTTAATGGCATTTTTGTGGTAACATCGCGTTCACGTTAGAGTTTTGTTGATTTGTTGCGGATAAGAGAATAGGACATAAGTACTTATATAAGTAAAATATGCGGAATTGTAAAGGTTTAGTTTGGGAATGCTTTAGACATAAAAATATTAATAATAAAACCAGTATGAGTACTGGTTGGTGTTATTAACAATATTTTAAATGTTTTATTACTTAGTATAATGTTGAATAAATACTTATGTTCTAATTTTTATTGTTATTGAACCTGATGCATCACCCAGTTCCTTTGAGTTTCTATCAAGTTTTATGTAGCCATAAATTCTCTATAAAAGTGGCAACTATCAATGGCGGTGGTTGTTAATTACCCAAAATTCTCATAAATTCCCGAAAGTTAGCGAACGTTCGTAACGAAAAATAACTTACAGAAATTTTCCAACACTATCTCAAACCTAAATGCTGGTTCCGCTACTTCGAAGACACTTTCGTTATATGGCCCCACGGAAAAAACAGCTCTTGAAGCTTTCTTGGCACACTTAACAACCACCATGCCAAAATAAGATTCACTATGGACACTGAAGAAAATGGACGCCTACCTTTCCTGGATGTCTTAGTGAAACGAACCACTAACAACAGATTAAGCCATACAGTGTATCGAAAGAAGACTCACACTGACCGCTATCTGCATGCTTCTTCTCACCATCGTCCCCAACAAAAGAGATCATTGATCAAGACTCGTATTCATCGGGCCAACGCTATTTGTGACGAGGACAGTAAACCACAAGAACTGAGAATGTGGAAGAAGCTTTACACAGGAATGGCTACAGTTGACGAGACATCAGGAAAGCGTGCCAATACACCACAAAACCGAAACAACCTAAACCTAAAAATTACGCCTGCCTTCCTTTAATCGCCGGAGTAACTGATCGAATAAGAAAGATCTTAGAAAAGAAAAACATCCGAGTCCGCTATGGTACAATAAGAAAGGTCGAACAATTGATCTCCTCCAACAAAAATTCTTTGCCCAGACTACATACAGAAGGCGTTTACCAGCTCCAATGTACTTGTTGCAAATCTTACATCGGACAAACGGGAAGAAGCATCCAATGTCGAATAAAAGAACACCAGAGCCACACACGACTTAGAAACACACAAAAATCAGCCATCGCAGAACACGTATTAGGACCAGGAGATTACAGAATAAATTACGACTCCGTAAACATACTAGCCAGGACTAAAAAATACTTCCGTCGTGTTATTCGTTAATCCCTTGAAATTATTAAAAATCTAAACAATTTCAACCGGGAGTTTCACGTGAGCAACCAAGCGGAAAAACGACAAGTCCCAATAACATACTAGATCTACATGAGCAGCCAACTGTAACGGCTCCTCGGTATATAACCAGGAGCAAAAGGCACCAACATCAGTCTTTAGAAAACTTCTGAAGAAGCCGACAGCATGAGCAGCGAAACGTCAAGTTCAAATCGACGACCACGGCATAACCCAGAAGAACCTACCATTAACTCTTTACCTATTTAATATTCCAATCAAACCTCATATTTTAATATTATACTTGCAAAGTAAAACCTAACCGAAATTAAGAAATCACACCAAGGGAAAGGCATTTCTTTTATGGACAATCTGCAACCTAACAATTCATTAAATAATCTGCAAACTACCATAATTTCCTATTCCTAATAATGCGAACAGTAAGCGTAGGATTACTGATCAATTGGGTATCTACCAGTACGTATTTCTTATCTGAAACAGCCAAAGTCTACCAGTAGGTGCACCTTACACTCCTATAAAATAATGTCAAAAGACAACACTAGAAGTCTTTCAGTTTGTAAAGTACACCGCGTCATAGATGCACAGAACGCTAGAAACGTCCGGACGAGTCCATTACGTTCAACAAGGTGATTTCCGCTGTTGTATTCAGTTCATTGCCGTTCGTCGTGTCATTTTGTTTACATGTTTCCATGACTATTAACCCGTTAATAATATCAAAAAGGAGTTTGGGCGCTGTTGTCTAAAATACTGCCACGACCAAATGGCGAAGTTCCATGCACAGCTTTGGCAAAAATTCACAGCAAAACGGGCAAATTTAGTAATAATTCCTCGTGCGGAATGGAGCGGGTGACGCACGGAGAGTCCTCCCGCCGCGGGAAAGCGTTTAGCTGAGGGCGGCCTCGCAAGCTTCTGGTAGAGCTTGTACTTCTTATGACATGCTAATTTATTTAGCATTTGAAACCAAAAATAAATCAGCATGAAAAGTTGTCCTTTAAAATGGGAATTTTAATGTGCCTCCCTAAAAATACCTATTGCTACGCCACTGATACCGTCTATTGGCGCATAACTGTAGCCACGCCTATGTACTTCTTGCTTTGAAGCCACTCTACCTACTCTTGAAGTGCAAATATCGTATATTTAACACTTTTTGTTCAACCCTGTGTATATTCTAATTTTTGTATTAATAATCCTGATTTAAAAATATTACAGCTGCAAGATGGGCAAGTATTGCAATTGCCAGTTTTAATTAACCACAGTTGTTGTATTTTTGAATAATTGTGTCTTGTTTAATACATAAACACCATCGTTGTACTAATTTAAAGAACTATTTTCCATCTATTTTGATCATCCTGATATAATTGCTGAATAATTAATGAATTTCGAAAGGAGAATAAGTTTGAATTTTCCATACTTTAATATTCAATTTTAAAGATAAGAGATGGCACCACGAGCGTTTGTTTGGACGAAAATAATTTACAGACATTTTTTCGTTATATGGTTCTAAAATAATGAACAAATGATGTAATTGCAAAATCTAACGACAGATAACAGTAATAATAAGTTAGTTTATGTATATTTATTTCTAAATTACGGTTACAGTCTACTGCAAATGTAAGGTTAGGAAACTACTTTAGTTGTCCGCGATCAAACTAAACACCTGCACAACTTATTCCGAATATTTTGCTGCAGAAGTTAATATAGCTAATAAACAATAATATTTGTAAAATATTACCTTTTGAGCACGACCGCTACAATTATAAAAAAACAAAAACTTCTACACACATTCACCACTGACTACAGCCATAAAAATACTGAGTAAACAACTGTCAGAATCGTGCAGTGTTGCCAGGTTGTGAGAGTAAAAAAAACCGTACCCCGGATGAGAAATGACGGAATTTTATACGAAATTGCTGTACAACTTAAAAAAGGCCACTATACACAGTAAGACATATTTCACAGTGATACATTCAAAATAATTTTAAATATAGAGCCAAATTTTTACTTTTAACTGCAGATCTATGTGTGGTCCTTACTGTTGTGAGCGAGTGTGTTAAATATTTTAGAATATATAAAATAAAAACGTTTTTTCACGGTATGAACTTACAAATTATGCTCAGCTATATGATAGTTTTCGTATTTCAAACTTTTATTTTCGTAATTGCTTTTTACTTATCATGTTTGGCAATGATTAAAACATAACCCCTAAGTGGAGTTTCATGACTGGAACGTCCAAGTGGAGTTTCATGTCTGGAACGTCCAAGTAAAGTTTGCAGTCGATTTTTAAAATACGTGCACTTCGTACACAGTGAGACAGCATGTGGTGGTACACAGTGAGGCCGTCTCAGTGTGTACCGTTTAATTGATCGACATATTTTAATTGTATTTTAGCTGGTCAGAAAAGAAAAAGAACTGCAGAGCAAATGGGTGCAGGAGTTACCGCAGTAATCGAAGAGTGTTATTCAGTTCGTAATGCCGCCGAAATGTTTGATATTAAGTTTCAAACATTGGCTAGATATGTGAAGAAAAAGCGAGAAAAGCCAAACGCAACTGTTAAGGATATGGAACCAAATTATTCTGTCCGTCGTGTATTCAGTGACGACCAAGAGAAACAATTAGGTGACTATATAACTATCTGTGTAGAAAAATTGCTTATGACATGGCAGTTCATAATAATCTGTCAATGCCTGATTCTTGGATCAAGAATAGCTTTGCTGGATTGGAATGGATGAGACATTTTTTAAAACGACGTAAAAATATTAGTATAAGGCAACCAGAGGCTCGCAGTCTAAGCAGATTAACTTCCCTTAACCCTCATAATGTCAATATGTTTTTGAACCACCTGGAAGAACTTATGAAACGAAAACCACAACTGGCAGATGGATCTTGCATATACAATTTGGATGAAACTGGTGTATCTACAGTCCAGAATCCTAAGAAGATATTAGCAGAAAAGGGATCAAAACAAGTAAATCACTGTACCAGTGCCGAAAGAGGTATTTTGGTAACGGTATGTTATATAATCTCAGCTAATGGGACTTACCTTCCACCGGCAATGGTCTTCCCAAGAAAATATTTTAAACCCCATATGTTGAATGGTACACAATCCAGTACCCTGGGTCTGGCGAATCCAAGTGGCTGGATGACAGGTAAACTTTTTACCCAGGTCTTGGATTATTTTATTAAATATAGCAGCAGTACAATAGATAATCCTACGCCATTAATATATGATAACCATGAGAGCCACATATCAGTGGCTGTTGTGGAAAAGTCTCGAGCTGCAGGAGTCTTTATTTTAACATTACCTCCACACTGCAGCCACAAGCTGCAACCACTTGATATATTTGTTTATGGACCTTTCAAAGCTCACTATAATGCCTCGGTGGATTCCTGGATGTTAAGAAATCCCGGTGTCCCAATGACAATATATCAAGTGGTGCAGTGTGTAGGAGAAGCTCACCCTAAGGCCATTACGCCAACAAACATCATAGCCGGCTTTGAACGCAGTGGAATATATCCATGAAATATCGCGATATTTACTGAATCTGATTTTTTAACATCCTCTGTGACAGATTGTTCTTTAGAAAGTCCTTCTACATCACAAACTGCTGCCATTAACGATAAAAGCAATACAAATCATATTAATGATGACGACAATGATGATGATGCTGACACTGAGGACAACAACCCTACTGTATTTGTATCTCCAGAAATATTCAGAGGCTTCCCAAAAGCTCTTCCTAGAAAATCAAATCGCAAACGTAGACACACTGGCAAAAGTAAAATTATTACTGACACTCCCGAAAAGATTTATTATTAGAAATGGAGAAGCAAAGACAGAAAAATTGTGGAAAAAAGAAACACGTACTATAGCAGACCCTAATGATCTAGAAAGAAAAACTGGAAAGACTTCAGCACCAAAAAAGGTAAAGCGAGCTATTCAAGAGGATATTAATGAATCAGACGAAAATGACAAGACAAATTTAGAGTTTATGGATACTTCAGATGACGAAAATTGGAGTACCGAGGAAATAGAAGAAGATCCTGACTATTTTATAGCTGCTGTCAAAAACTATTTTGTTTTGGTCGAGTGTATTATATTGGAAAAATTATTTCCGATATTGACGATGTAAATGAGTATGAAGTTACATATCTTCAAAAGAGTGAGAAATTAGGAGGTTGATTTAGATATCCAGATGAACCTGATATTGCTGCATTAAAAAAAAAAACGACATAAAATGGGTGCTTCCAAATCCTACTCCAATGAATAACAAACGATTTGCAAATTATTACAAATTCATTAACTTTAACAATTTTGATGTTCGATAACGAGTTTCAAAGTTATTTCTGCTCGTATGTAGTAAGTGTGTTACTTTTGTGGTTTAAATATTAAAAAAAATATTTTCCGTTGTTATTATGCCTTGTTTTTTAATAATAATATGATCATCCCAGTGTGTACCTGCGAAGGTACACTCTGAGACGGTTACATCAAAAAAAAATTTTTTTTTTTAAATTATATCAGAGAATGAAATTGGCTGTTGAGTATATACAGTGTGTCCCTGGATTGATGTTACAAGAGGTGAGATGGACTAAAAATTTTTGAATTTTATTTTAAGGTTCTGGAATTCGGTCCTGCTTGGTTTGAAAAGAATTTTAAGAATAGTTTTAGTTTTTGAAAAACAAGTAGGCCTTGAGAGGGAAGCGAAAACTATTTTATTTTCAGGTAAACTACCCTTTTTGTTCATGATACGGCAAAATTGCATTAGAGAAAGTTGTTCAGAATGAGAAATTATAACCCCGTACAAAATTTCAGAAAGATTTGTCGACTTAGAATAAACCGTCATTTTTAATAAATGCAATTTGTTTAATCTAAAAAATAATGGTTAATCTAAGTCGACGGATCCTTCTGAAATTCTGTATAAAGCCGTAATTTCTCATTCTGAACAACTTTTCTTAATAAAATTTTGCCGTATCATGAACAAAAAGGGTAGTTTACCTGAAAATAAACTACAATTATCTAAAAAATGTTTTTTATAATTCGATAGATCTTTCTAAAATTTTATATAGGGCTATAATTGATCATGCTCAACAAGTTTTCTTAATACAATTTTGCCGTATCATGAACAAAAAGATTAGTTTACCTGAAAATAAAATAGTTTTCGCTTCCCTGTCAAGGCCTACTTGTTTTTCAAAAACTGAAAATATTCTTAAAATTCTTTTCAAACCAAGCAGGACCGAGTCCCAAAACCTTAATATAAAATTCAAAAATTTTTAGACCATCTCACCTCTTGTAACATCAATCCTGGGACACACTGTATAAAGTATGCACAAAGTACTGTATTTTTATAAACCGCAACAAAAGTTTTCTTTATTTTAATGAATAAAATGTTCTACTTAAATTTAGTTTTTTTGTCTCGGTGTGTACTACTCTCCCCTACTGCAGTTCAGCAAACCTAAGAAAGACCCTCAACCCACAGATAGTTGTAGACTAATCAGCCTATTACCAATTCTGTCGAAGATATTAGAAAGAGCAATACAAAAATGCTTAACTGAGTTTTTTACAGCAAGCACTATAATTCTAACATTCCAGTATGGCTTCAGAAGCAAACATTCATCGACTCATCAAATACTCCGACTCACTCAGAAAATCGAATGCTAAATTGTTATTCTTCGACTCATTTTTATTATCACAAGACGACTTAAACAATTTTTATATATGGTGTCAACTAAACAAGATGGAAATAAATATTGATAAATAATAATAATAATAATAATAATGACTTTATTCAGTTTGTTTGTATTTACAAAAATGAATCACAAGGCGAGGTTCAGCAAACGCTGCTCTACCACCTAACCTTGGGCAAAATAAATGTTATTATATGGCTTACAGCCTAAGGAGTTTTGTGTGTTACCGCAATATTAAAAACATATAAATTACAACGACTACAAAAAATTGCGAGTATGTTATCTCGGCAGACTAGCAAAAATACAATAAGGAGTCAGCTTATGTTTTGCAGAGAAAGAAGATGCATTCTATATTTTCTCTTGAATTCCACAAAACTTAATAAAAAGTATTCAGGTTTCAGCGAGTTAATTATTTTAGACATTTGATAAGTGCAACAAGATTTATATTTCTCAGTTCTATGGGAAGGTATGGTGACAAGAGATGTAGGGCGAAGATTCATATTGATATTAACATTAAGTGAAACAGACCTAAAATCAATTTTTGAATACAAATAAGCAGGACATCTATCACGATATATCTTCATGAACATACATGCTGCATGAAGCAGTCTCCTATTGTGAGTAGACAACCAGCCCGCATCCTTGAGCTTGTGTGATACACTATCATACTTTCTCACTCCAAAGCTGTAACGCAGACACGAATGCTGCACTTGTTGTAATTTATTTTTATCTACAACGCTCAAGCAAGGCCCAAATACCACATCACAGTAACTCAAATGGGAAAGCACATAATTGCATTTTTTTAAAAACAAATGCCTTTTTATACACAATAAACAACAAAGTATTAAGTCATGTTAACGCCGTTAGGGATCTGGGTGTGATCTTCGATTGTAAACGTACTTCCAATCAACACATCGACAGCATTATAAAATTGGTATACATGACACTGGGGTTCATTCAGAGAACTAGCTCTCAATTCAAACAACCGACAACTTTGAAATTGTTATATGGATACAGGGCCCGGTAACGAGGCGGGCCTGTAAGTTATTTCTAAAACTATGAGAGTTACATAAAAATCGCTTATATAAAAATTGTAGCTACAAAGGTGGTGCACATTACTAAAATATTTTTGATTATACAGGGAGGCTCAAAAAAGTGTGACGATACAATGTCTGGAAAAGCGCAGAGTAACAAAAAAATTGTCATATTAGATCATTTAACGGTTGGTGGGAACTTCTGAAGAGAAAACAATTAAATTTAACTATTGATGGAGAATATCGACAATAGTTAAAAAAGAACAACAGCACTGAAAATAAATTTTTAAAAGATTGTCTCAAATTGTTTTGACACTACCTGAATCGGCATCGTCCGCGCGGTGGGGAAAGTGAACCTCCCAGTCAAGTTTAAAATTCGCTTCTAAAGGCGGAGTTCGAACTCTCAGGCATGCGCACGAGACGCGTTATACTCAAAGTGAGACTATGTCGGCGCCGTAATGTTTTCGGCCGTTCCGAGGCCCTGCTAGCAATATAGTAAGTAATACATATATGGCTATAGCCTATGTGAGGTTATGTACGCAATGCTTATTTATTTTGCGATTTGAAAATGCAGGTATCTTCAGATAGTTTTGATTCTGCTAGCGAAGAAGTGTTAAGCATTTGGTAATATCCACAGAACAGAAAGTCCTAATGGTAATTTCAAGCTTACGCATTGCTAACCGGCGGCATCCACCGTCCACCAAAATTCGGGACGGTCGGAAATTTCAAACTGGTTGGTGGCTAGTGGTGACTCAGTGAGACCAGCTGCCGTCATTACGCATGTTGGAATTTTAGTTGATTGCCGTTTCTGGCTATTGGTGGTTGAGTTGGAGCGTGGACTTACCAAACTATTGAACTACAATAAACTCGAATATAAGAGAGACATCAATGACCTTATTTTCCTATTCAGGTTTATTAATCGCTACATTACTTGCTGATTTACTAGAAAACATCAAATTGGAAGTTCTAACAAGGTCTTGCTTAGTCCTTTTATGTGGAGTCCTATAAAAGTAATTACCATGGTAAAAATACTTTTGTGAGGGTTCTATGTAAGACAAACGATGTTGCAACTTGTATCCATTTCGTTAACAATTTAATAAAAATTAAAGTGAGATTATGTGATTTGGAGTACAATAACTTATTGTGATTTATTGGAGATGAGATAATTATGCGTATTTGGTATTTGTTTAAATGTATTTCATGCAATGAATTTTGTATTAAATATTAAATTGATTCAATAAGTTTGTAAGTTTTCTTCTATGATCACGATGTGATATTGAGAGCACACATGAGATATTTAACTTACTAGATAGCAATTTTTACGTACAAGGTTATTCAACTTCGTAGCTCACCATTGGGATTTCAAAAATGGTTAAACACACTAGGTCGGTTAAATTGGGGCATAGTGGCCGATTCTAATGTTGAATAATATTAAAAAAATTAATTGGACTTTGTTTAGATTTCGAGGTTATGATTCTTAGAAAACTATTCTTTTGACATTATTAAGACACCATTTAAAGGTGGGCAGTGAAGAATTTCCATTTTACGTATTTAAAATGTAAATTAAGTGCAATAATATTGTCTTTGGTTTTTAATCATCTTTGATTGTTTTTAAAATAATTAAAATAATTGAAATAGAATCTTTAATATAATAAGAAATGACATGGTTTAGAAGTTATTTATTGTTTTAAAAATGTTTTTGGTCAATGGTTAAAGTCATGGCCCTATCGATTTCATTCATCCTTGGTGAATTCTGCCCCTTTCTGCACTTTTAAAAAATTTATTTATTTAATTTTTAACTATTTTCCTTATTACATTGAATTCTTTCTAACTGTTCCAGGTTTAGTTCTAGTTATTTCAATCATTTTATGTTTATATCAGCAGTCTTTTTACATTCACACTTTTGACGCCATCAACCTCTTCTGTTTTAGAAGGTTTATTCATTTAATCTCCACGATTGCGAAAGCTAGATGCGAAAATTTTAGTGGTTTTGAAACTAGAAAATTATGTCAACAAAACTGACTATTTTCTTCACTAGCTTTTATTAAATCGTATACTCTATTCGTAATTCCAATTGTGTATCTATGGAGAGCTTGTACACAATTAGCAAACGTTGTAGTATTTAAGACATAATACTTGTTGCATTTAAGATATTCTAATGTTTGTATTAAAATAAAAATTAGAAGGCCATTGAATTACACAATAATCGTATCTAAGAATAGCAGAGCAATGTTCAGTATGTTGCCTAAGGATGAAGTAGTGTTTTGAGTTTTCTCCAACATAAGATTCTCATTTTGGGGCTTTCTTGAGCTAACTGACACAACGGGAATAGAGAAGGTGTAAGGAACGAAGATAAATAGCAGTGGAAAAATAGAAGACCAGTAGGAAGTGTCACAAATGTCCAAATAGCCTTTTATAGTGTACGGTCAAGTGAGGTTAGGAATTTTAATTCCAAAGGTAAACAAACGAATTTGTACCAGCAAGAAAGGCGACGTTGCCAATCTACCCAAAAAATAGCAAAACCCAGGAAATCCAGTGAAGGTAAATAAAAGCGACGGAGTCTAATGTATAGCAATAAAGGCGTGACGAAGGAGAGCAAAGTATCAACTTCGGAAGAAGTGAAAAAAGAGTACAATTCGCCAGAAATTTTCAAAAGATAAAAAAACAAGTAGAACGCCAACGACCGTTAAAAAAGGGAAGATGAAAAACGAGACATAAGCGATATGGAAGAACTGAAGCAGATGATGGGACAAGTGATAGCAGAAATTAAAATTATGCATGTATAATCTGTAACCTCATTTACCTTGCGGTGTAGAGGCTAGTGCTTTATGCGCTGGCACCTGGCGGTACAATGTTCAACTTGCCCCGGATTCGAGATACAGAGTTGGAGCACGCCTTTGGTGCTTGCTCATCAACCATTGTGTGAGGTGTGTGTCTTGGTGGTGTGTTTACCTTGTTACTCTATCTCTTAGGTCTGTCGTTCTGAGTAGAGCACAGTTAATTTGATGCCCAACTGTGAATGGTCTCACCAAGCCTGATTCCAATCGCCAAAGCTATGGAAAAATTCCGACCTCCGTGGGATTCGAACCGAGGACTTGCTTAATGCAAGCCTAGCGCTTACCCAACTGCGCCACACAGCTTCTTTAAATTAAAATCAGATAAGAACAAAATCAGTACATGGAGGAAATACGGCAGGTGAAAATGGAAAATAAAGAATTTCAACCAAGGATAGCAAAATTGGAAGACAAGTTAGAACCGAGAGAGAGAACAGAGAAGGGGAGGAATATAGAAGTTAAAAGACTGAAGTTTACCCAAGCGAATACTAAAGAAGGGTACTGTTAAAGAAGGATACCAGATTAAGTAAATGAATAGAAGTAGTCTAACGATATTGGAAGTATAAACTTCGGAAGATAAACTAAAGATAATGGAAAATAAGAATAAATTGAAGGGGGAAACAAATATATATAAATGACCTAATGGTAAAATAAAGAGAGATCCAATGAAAGCTTAGGGAAATAGCGAAGGAAAAAAGAAAAGCGTGAAAAATGATCAAGGTAGCGTATAATAAAGTGATTATAGAACACAGTATGAATTTGGAATGCAGAATCTGAAAAGTTAGAAAATGAAGAAGATAAAAAGAACAAGAAAAAAATTTATAGGATAAAACACAGAGACGAGCTACTCATTGGTACATGGAATGTAAGAGGAACGTTTATGGAAAGAGCCCTGTAGAATTTGAATTGCACAAAAAATATAAATGGTATAATATAGGTCCACCATAAATATAGTCCAAATTTTAAAAATCTGTAGTTTAATAAAAAAATATTTTTTATTAACAAATATATTGAGTAACTAATGACTATAGTATAATATTTATTTATGTAATATAACATTTTTCAGATGACGTCAGTTACGATACACACACTACTATAAATGCAAACGCATGTTTTCCATTGCTTTTTGTAGCATGGCTATGAGAATTTGCTGCAATTTTCTCTCGAATACGTTCCTTCAGCTGATTAATTGTTGGTGAGCAAGTTTGACATACCTTAATTTTTTTAAGTGGGTACATAAAAAGAAATCATATACCGTTAAATCAGGGGAATTTGCAGTTCATGGAATTCCACCGTTCCGTAATATCAGTTACTGTTAAAGTAAGCTTCGATTACAAAAACTCGTTACCCTCTCATCCACTGCACGATATAAGGATTGTTTTGCATATAATTTCAAATAAAATACAAAGGGTGCGTCATTTTAAAATTCCTGCTTTTTAATACTACACTCAGACACCACTAGATGACAATAGGTGTTTGACCTTAACAGAAAATTTGAAGTTTTTCAGAATAATAAAATTCTCTGGCCAAGAAAGCCAGATGCCAAAATGTTTAAATCGAAAATGTGTTCACATAAAAAACAATATCTAAGTCCCTTATAACCCTTTTTACGACTGTGTGAGTAATAATAGGTTAAGTCCAAGGTTTCCCCCATTCAAATGGCACGCAACACGTAGAACACTTTGGATTTAACGTCGTGAAACTGACTAATAATTTTGAAACAGCTCACCTTTGTGGAAGAATTATTATATTAACAAAAATTGAATAACACACATACAACAATGGCAAAAGTCTAATAAATACTAAGGGCCGGTATTATAATCAGATTTTAAACCACACGGTAGAGTTTAAACTGTAGATTAGCTACCAAAAGCGTATTACAATCTTAAGTTTTCTTTAAACTTCAACCAAGCGAGGCTGGTATGGTTTAAACCATTAATACTAAAGTTTAATGCTTATGTGTGCAGTAAAATAGCGATGTCGTAACCTCACATCATCATTAAAAGTGTTTATTTTTGTGAAAATTTATATTTATTTAATAAGGATAATACGTATATTCGAGATATTTGATGATCTCTTAACTGATGATGAAGATGTAATAATTTTTTTTACTCCTTTATTAGTAAATTGCTCATTAAACACTGTTTACTTGATCAGTAAATTCTTTGTTACAAACAGTGTTACGTAATGACCAACACGTATTTTTTTTTATTACGTTACAGTTAACTTCTGTTGTCGCCTAATTTTTAAGATGGTGTGACAGTAGTGATTTGACAGTCAATAAAACATTTCTTTTTCATTTAACGAAATGAGTGTAGTCATAGAAAAATTATAGTACGCAACTCGAGCTATAGAGCAATTACGGGCTCGTGGAATAACACACGTCGCCACGCGGCTTGTGCGTAACTTTTCTAAATTGCGTGTAATATGCTTCCTACAGCTCTCGTTGTGTAATATACTATTTCATTATACTTCTCTGAAAACATCTTGTTTTCATTTGTTTTTGCAATGACGTAAAGGCAGCCTTTTCATAACTTTTTCCGATGTCTGACTTTTTCCGTGCCCTAAATTATTAAAAAATAAATCGTTGCTATGGAAATATTAATCGTGTTTGGTACTATTTTTCCGATGTATTATTATTACTTTGAAAATAAAATTTACTTCTTATCCTTTCTTACGTTGTTTTTAGATAAGTACATCAGACCTCGCCGTTCGCTGATTTGATTTTAGGCGAGGTACCTTTGTGCTCCCTTTTCTTTGCTGTTCATGGATATTTACTTTGCCGTTCGCGAATGGAATTGCCAACGTTAACTGTTTCAACTTTCACACACTAACGGCCGGTCTTATGAAGGCCACTAATCTGATGTTAACTTTAATTCACTGTTAAAATAAACAAAAGCGCATCAAGATTTGTTTACTAATGAATAATATGTCATAAGCGCTAACGTTTTGATGAGCTTTACTTTATTTTAACAGCGATTTAAAGTTAACGTCAGGTTAGTGACCTTCATAAGACCGGCCGTAAGTAAATAAAGCAGATGTATGCGGTTTGTGTCATGAACACCTAAATAACATTATTTATCACGAACTTGTAAACACACTTATCGAGCCTATTCCTTTGAAACTCTTATTACCAAATCAGACCTAAATTGTAAAATTATAACTTGATTTGTTTGTTGCAGTCAGTATGTTTTATGCTTTTTTAATATTTTTTGTTTTAGTGTTTTTTGCTTTATATTTTATGTTTTGAAAATGTACGTATTTGCATGTTTGTATACGCACGTTTATGTATTTTTTTTGAAGTTGCATAGTATAAATAAATCTAGTTTATGGAACCTTTTATCATTTATCTGTTTACTTGCGCATCGCGGTTTTGCGCTTCGCGGCATTCTTCTGGAACGTAACCCCCGTGAACGGCGAGGTCTGACTGTATAATAAAAAATATCGTTCATTACACGTCCAGAAATGGATTTTTCCAGACTCGTAATGATATTAATATACTATTATATAGGGTTGTGCCTTTGACCGGTCAACAACTTTTTGGTCAATTGACCGCTCATTTGACCATTTTAATTTTTTTAATTAACCTTTTTTAAATCAATTGTATTGATAGTTCTGTAAGTTTAAGCAAATCACAAAGTTAACTAGTATCATATTACCACCAACCCTTTTGATTAGTATTTATAAGTGCATATAATTAACAGTTTTAACAATTATTTCATTTTATACTCTCGGTAACTAAAATAATACACCATTTATTGGCCATATATTTATGCTTCAATAAAAACAAATCATTACTGCATAAGTACAGCAAAGAAGAGAATAATAACAAACTAAAATGTATTAGGAAACCCCCCAAGAAACATTGGTCGCTGTGTGAATTCCCTCGCTAAATATGTAAATCCCCTGCATTTTTGCAATTTCAGTAAATGTTTGATGAGTTACAGGCTTACAGCCAATAATAAAGACCTTCTACAAAAAAAAACGTTGATTGATAGTGTAATTTAATATAAGCAATTTTAAGGCTAAAAGAGCATTTGACAGCGAATTTGACCACACAGTTTTTGACCGTGGTCAAATTGACCGGTCAATTGACCGGTCAATTGACCAAGGCACAACACTACTATTATTGAAATGCCTCGTGGACCAAAAGTATTCCGTGTACATAGAATTCGTTTGAAAATGTGGGATGATATGGAATTTATAGACAGATTTAGGCTATCCAAAGCCACCTTACTACTACTAGTAGATACTATCCTATATGATAAACAATATACACTTTTGTCATACCTGGTTTCCCACACATAATGATGAAGCGACACTAAGTAGTATTATACTATTAAACTAAATAACGACCTATTACTAATAAACACTATACTAATCCTATAAACAAACTATTCTATTGATAACAAATAACTAAAATAAAACTTGATATACGTGTTTTCAGCAAGTATTCGAGATAATCTTCAGTTTACACTTCTGGTAAGTTTAACTTTACTACAACTATACCTTGTGGTGTAATACCGGCCCTAAGTAATTAAAGTTCCATTGAAACAATATCGGATTAATCGATCGTCTGCATATAATCTCACTAAAATTCAAAGGGTGCCTAATTTTGAAACTTCCGCCTTTAACTAACTACTACACTAACATGCCACTACATTGAAGTATTTCTAAATAATAAAACTGTGCGAGCATAAAAAACAGTTTTCAAATTATTTAAATAGAAAATATGATCACATACATAAAAATACAGTATTTGAATCACTTCTACATTTGTTTTATACCCTGTTGTAATTCAAGATTACGTCCAACTGCGAAAAGTTTCCCCATTCAGATAGCACACAAAATAGATCAGTTTGAATTTAATGTTATACAAGTTATTCTAGCTGCTAATGGTTTTGAAAAATCTCACCCTTGTGGAAGGATTATCACATTAACAAACGCTGAAAACACAACGTTCAACATTGGTAAAGCCTTGTAAATACTGAGTAATCAGCTTTCTGTAAAATAATATCGAAACGGAAGAGTGCCAGCATATACAGTATGCAGCAAAATGTAATTCCTTTCTATTAAGTTTTTCCAGTATTTCTTATTACAAACAATCTTTAATCTGCAGTTTGCGTGCTGTGTGGACATCAACATTTTAAAAATATTGTTTTGGTAGGGCATCTATATAGGTTGTTTTGAGAAATATTTGAAATAATTCTCCTCTTTACACACCAGTCTAAAACTTTGATTTTTACCACAAATCAGAGGGTAAACTCAAATATTACCAAAACAGAAAATTGTCTATACAATGTGCATTGTATGTATGTATGTATAATCGGTAACCTCGTTTTACCTTGTGGTGTAGAGGCTGGTGCTTTATGTGCCTGCATTTGGCGGTACAATGCTCAACTTGCCCCGAACTTAGGATACAAAGTTGGAGAGCCCTTTTGTGCTTGTACAGCAACCATTGTGTGCGCTGTGTGTCTTCGTGATGTGTTGACCTTGTTACTCTATCTCTTAGGTCTGTGGTTCTGAGTAGAGCACAGTTAATTCAGTGCCCAACTGTGAATAGTCTCACTGAGCCCGGTTCAAATCGCAAGGCTGAGGCTGCGGAAAATTCCGACCCTCGTAGGATTCGAACCGAGGATTTGCTTAATGCAAGGCAAGCGCTTACCCATCTGCGCTACTCGGCTTCTTAATGTGCATTGTATATAAGAAAAATCAAATCTGCAAAATTAGTGAATCTATGGTATTATACTGGATGATCCCTGTGATTATGAATAATTTAAAACTTCTGTTGTATGGTTAATAACTGTTTAATGCATTAAATCTACCAGGACGGGAGTTGATTTACGACTCAATACGATCTCCATTACACATTTTGCGAAGTAAACTCCTGCCATGTGTTTTCAAGGATTTCTAAAGAGATCTTTCCAAATATGGACCAAGGAATGGGCTCACCATGACCACGCCAATTGCATGAGATGTTGCATTCAGGAATTAGTTAGTGCACCTTTATTGACCAGTGTGATGGAGTACCATCGTGTTGGAAAAAATTGTCATCTTTAACTTGAGATACAAAGAAGGACTGCTACATATCTCGATGCAGCCCTGCTCTTACTGTGTTTCATCAAAAAAGAACGAACCATACACGACTAACGGCGCACCACACACTCACTTTAGAAGATACCCTTTGTAATTGTTACATTAATATATGCCAGTTTTGGGTTTTTATTAACAATTTCATATATATAGTTTCATAAACAGACATTTTCCAACTTATAATGTAAAACTTCTATCTTTTGATACTTGTATTAAACTTCATCAGTTTTAAAATTTGAGCTTTCTAAATTATTCCTAGTCAAAGAAATCATCCAGTATAAACAGGTTGATTATAAACTAAAAAGACAGAACATTCTCCAAAGTATGCAAGGTGACTCATAAGTAGGGTCATTAAATTAAATGGGTGAGTATTGGTGATGGGCTTATTCGAATGAAAAATAACCGGTTATCCGGTTATTGAAATAACCTGTGTAACTCGGTTTTCGTTCCAAGTATTCGAATGAAAAATAACCTCATCCTCATACGTACTACGTGCCGTATCTCAGCGACCTGGGAGTGATCGAAATTCTGTAAATAATACGTCATTCACACTCATAATCATAAGCAAGGCAGATTTTACTGAAACCACCATTTGAGCGTCTCGCTCTACAGTTTTCTCCCTTGCTTCACTGCGCATTTGTGGTCGCTGAAATATGGCAAGTTGACAAGACCTATTCTACGTATGTACTTAGGTTGACCCAAGTGAGGCTCGCGGCTGCTTGTTGATGTTATTAAGACATTTCAGACTCCCAGTCGACGAGCTAATTTTTTGGGGCCGTTCCTATTAAAGATAACGCTCTGCTGAGTATGAGATTTGCCGAAGCTGTGTTGGTATTAATTTATAACGGCCTAAATTTTTGCTTCAAAACGCAGTTGATTATGCCTAATAAGGGATAAACAGAAAGCGAAATAAGATTTTTCAATATCGTAACAGATTTATATTTAATTTTTAATAACGGAGCAGTCGATGCCCATCCGTCGTCATATGTAATAAACGTGGGACAAGAAGTGGCTTTCAATGTTTAAAATTTTAAGTGTGTGTCCTTAGAACCGCGAAAGGCTGAACGTAAATAAATTATGGATTCTAAAATATACCGGTATGATGTGCAAGCGAAAAGGGAAGGGTGGCTACTAGAGAATTTTAGGAACTAAGAATAGATTCAATAGATACTTTCTATTCACATATTTATAATTTCTTTATGATTAATATTGATACAGCTATTCTCAATGGTTTAAACTCCTTAGAAGTCAAATAAAAATCATTTATACAATTATTACCTATAATTAACGATTAACTGAGTTCCTCTGCTATCTGCAAGTTACGATGCCGTTGCAGAGACAAAATTTATTCGAATGATTATTCAAATAATCATTCGGTTATTAATATCATTCCAATGCAAATAATTCGGTTATGAAAATTGTTCGGTTATGCCCATCACTAGTGAGTATACACCTCAGTAGAAGTACATTCCATCAAAAATGAATTGCTTATGGAAAAAAACTTGTATAGGGTGTGGTCTATGCTTTTGTGAACCACTGGCTAACGCCACATCCTTTATTAGGTTAATAAGATAAGAGTACATTAACCAATTTCCAAATGTGATTGAAATACCCAACTACTTTTTGCTTCTGCATTTTATCCAAATTTGGTTTTTTACTGCAATGTTGACTGTGGCAAAAGAATGTGAATGTTTATAAGCAAAGGTATCATCAATACCTAAGTTTGATGATGAAAGCTGCTTGTTGCCTTTCATCAATACTTCAATAATCATGAACGCTCTGTAGTAGGTATTTTAGCCAGATTTAACAACAACCCATTATTATGCCAAGGCATTAGAATGGTACGAATGAACCATCTGAAAAGTAACCCATAGAAGCCAATCCTATGATATTGAATGATATTGGATCATAATAAAAAAATTCAAAAGACAAGTAAAAAGTGACACAGATTTTCAAAAATCCCAGAAATTGTATGACAGTTGTGAACAATATTGTACAAAATCACATTAGTGGCTGGAAAATGCTACTTAAACATTTGAACATCCTGAATCTATAATATGTCCATAATAACATTGCTCAAACAGCAATAAAAAATCACCTCTACTTCTGTATCTTTATTACTTAATTAACAATTATAACTTCATTCCTCTAGCGACAATTTTTTGTGGATAGTGTTTAATAGTCTGAAATGCTTTGATAGCAGCTTTGTTATTGAAGGTATCAGAAAATACTACATACAATTCCGGAAAAGAGTATGATGCAGCACTAGAATTATAAGCGTATACAGTTGGTATGGTCATGAAAATTTTCGCCACATTGAAATTTTTTTAATATGTAGTCAAATACCTTTATATTTCAAGGTAGAGTAAAAGTTCTTAAGAAAACATTGCCAAGAATTGAAAGATACATTCAAATATAAAATCACAGCCACCACAAGTATTGGTTTTTTAATATGTACCAACTTTCTATCGTAATGATGTAATAAAACTGCTAATTAAAAAATGCGTTTGATTCTAATATAAAATACAATGACAATATATATACAATACTGAAATTGAAAGCATCATAGCAGTTGCACTGGAAATGACGATTGCTGCAAATGTCACACCAACCTTTTATTGACACTTTGTCTTTAAACGTATGCAATAACCGTGTTAACACGTTGACTGCTCATGGAGCGGATCCGCGGCAGATCCGTGTCATTACGAATATTTACGATGTGCCCCACATCATATGATACACTTAAGGGAACTTCAATTGTTGTCAAAGAAGACTTGACTAAAGTAAGGGCGGCATTACTAAAGGAAGCGGTAAACCACTTTACGAACAAGAATGTCTGGACATATAACGGAGTAATCCATGTGAAGCAGAACTCTAAAATCTTCAAAATATCATCGGAGGCGGACCTACTATCCTGTGTCAATGAAACTGGGCAGCGATGAGCCCACCTCAAGCTCGCAATACCCTGGAAGTGTATACAGTTCACTGATCCTGGCACATAGCGATAAGTACCTACCACCTTAGCTTTATCGTAAATATACCCAGCAATACGCTTGCAATCAATTTTGTTTCCTTCTGTTTTTTTTTCTTTTTGTTCCGCATTCTCTCGTTGCATTTTATTTAAATTATCTCTAAATTTATTACATCTAACTTGCTCATTTATCTGTATTTTGAAAGTTATACATATTATTCTCTTGCGCTCCTTTATCATTAGTTCATTGCAGACCACCTCTAAATTTTTGAAATTGTTGTTTAATTTGTTCCATTATAAATCTATAACCAATTTGGTTCTTTTATATAAGTGGATACCAATGTTTAGAAATAAATATCTTCGGTAGCCTTGCTTATATCAAAGAAATATGTGTAATGTGTAGTGATGTTAAGTTTCATGAAACTTATAATTTTGAAAAGTTTCATGAAAAGTTTCATGAAAACCTTGAAACTTATGAAACTTGTGAAACTTTTAGAATTCCTGTACATTTAAGTAGCTTTCAGCATTTTAAAGTATCTAATACAGTAATACCAATATATAATATTTAAACAGAACATTAATTTTACTTAAAAGGGGTTAGAAATTATGAAATTACAGGACACAGTTTTAAAAAATAACATATATAAGTAAAATTAGTATTTACTATTTAAACCTATTTTTATTCATTATTTTCTAATTCAGTGTAACCATAGTCATCAGTTGTTACCTCGTCACTACTAACTTCTGCCATATTTAATGTATAGTCTTTCATTAATTCCTCATCTTGAGATAGAGAAGCATCCGACTCTTCCGAGTCTGTAAATCTAAGTTCTTCTTCATCATCATCAATTTCATGTATTTTAGGTTGCTTTGTTTTGACTTCACTAGCAATCTGTAATACTGACTTGAAACTTATAAGAAACTTTTGAAACTTATGAAACTTATGAAACTTTTGGAAATTTTTGAAACATGTGAAACTTATAAATTTGAAAAGTTTCAGAAAATTTGAAACTTTTCACTGAAACTTTTCATGAAACTTTTCAAGCTCACATCACTAGTAACGTGAAATAGAACTATAATTCTCAAATCTAACATAAATATATTCATTTTGTAATCATGACTTTTAGTATAGCTCATGTAAACATAAGATCATTACTACCCAAATTTCATTTATTATTAGAATTTTTAGATAATAATCCATATGACTTGTTTTGCATATCAGAAACCTGGTTAGGAAAACATATACCAAATAGTTTGCTGCAGTTACGTGATTATAATTTAATTAGATTTGACCATGATGAACGCGGTGGCGGTGTGTGCATATTTGTAAAAAAAACGTATAAGTATGAAATTCTACAGACTAACTCTAATATTGAACAAGTGTGGCTTAAATGAATTCTAAATAGAGTTACTTTAGCAGTAGGTTGTGTTTATCGCCAACCTAACCTTAATTACAAAACATTTTTAAATGAAATTGAACAATCTTGTGTAATTGCTTCTACAACATGTGACTATGCCTGCTGCCTGGGTGATTTTAACATCAATTGGTTAAATTTAACCGATTATAAAACTCAGTATTTAATTAATTTAATTGATTTAATGAATTTTAAGCAATTAATTGAAAGCCCAACTCGTGTAACTACTTATTCAGAAACCCTCATAGATTTATGCTTAATCTCAAATCAAAATATTGTAGTTGATTGGTCTGTTTTACCAAGTATTTTTGCGGATCATGAGTTAATAGAATGTACACTAAATCTTGACACTAAATTGCATTCATGCCCTTATAAAACTGTTAGGAATTTTAAAGATATACATTTGGATAATTTTAATAATGATTTAAATCTGATACCGTGGCAAACAATATTTGGCCTAAATGATGTTAACGACAAGCTGGCCTTTCTTACGGATTCTATATGTTCGCTATTCAATAAACATGCACCTGTAAAAACTATTAAAATTACTAAACAAAATAAACCGTGGATTACTGATAATGTTAAGCTCTTAATGAATCTGAGAGATGAAGCACATAAGAAGTATAAAAGAACCAAGCAACCTCAACATTTTAATTACAAGCAATTACGTAACCTGACTAATTATACAATTAAACATGAAAAACGGGCGTATTTTGATTTTGCGATTCATAATAAACCTTCCAAACATCTATGGAATCAACTAAAACAGCTTGAGATCAAAAATAAAGTCGAACCTGATATGAGTGAATTTAAATGTGCTAACGATAAAAATAATTTTTATTTAGATGGAATTCCTAATACAACCCCTGATAATGACACAATAAGTTTTTACAAAAATAACAAAATATCACCTAATATGGAAGAAGTAACATTTGATACTGTAGATGTCGATACGGTCACAAGAATCGTAAATGAAATCAAAACACAAGCGTGCGGTTCTGATGATTTAAATATATATATGATAAAAATGTGCTGTCCCACAATTCTCCCATACGTTACGCATTTAATTAATGAATGTTTAGTGTCTAATACTTTTCCAGATATCTGGAAAAAGGCCGTTGTTATTCCTATCCCCAAAATTAATAAACCTATTAGTTTTAAGGATTTACGTCCTATTAGTGTCTTACCGGTTCTCTCAAAAATACTAGAGAAGATCATTAATTACCAACTTCGAAATCATTTACGTAGATACAATATAATACCATCGCATCAATCTGGTTTTAGACCTATGCACAGCTGTACCACTACAGTGCTAAACCTAACCGACGAGATTTTGTCTGCTACTGATAAGGGACTTGTAACTGCTCTGACATTACTTGATTTCAGTAAAGCTTTCGACACTTTAAATCACGAACTCCTTGTATCAATATTGCATTATATAGGCTTATCGCCATCTGCTATTCAATTACTTCGTTCTTATTTATCTAGTAGAGAACAGTGTGTCAAACTGCGCGATCAAGTATCTGACTTAAAACGTATAAACAAAGGTGTCCCACAGGGCTCCATTCTTGGTCCCCTACTATTTATAATTTATACATGTTCCTTCCATAAAGTTATAAGACATTGTAAAATACAAACGTACGCCGACGACACCCAACTATATTACTCCTTTCATTGTAGTGAAACAGCTGATGCGGTGTCGAAAATAAACAGTGATCTTGCAAGTATTCATAGTGTATCTACTAACCATTGTCTTCTCTTGAATCCATCAAAATCGGTGTATATATTGTTTGGCCCTTCAAATAAAGTAAATTCAATTAACGATAACTTTCTCTTGCACATCAATAATACTAAAATGCAGATGCAAAGTGAAGTAAAAAGTTTAGGCGTGTGGTTAGACAATTCCTTTAGATATGAGAAGCAAATAAATTCTTGTGTTAAAAAAGCCTACTTAAATTTAAAACTAGTTTATCCTCACCGACACTCACTTAGTAGCAGGCTAAAGTCAATGTTATGTGAGTGTCTTGTTTTGTCACAGTTTTCCTATAGTGCTGAAATGTATAATTCATGCTTAACCTATGATACATCTTCTAGAATTTAACGGGTACAAAACTCTTGTATTAGGCTAATATTTGGAATTCGTAAATTTGAACACGTCACACATAAATTAGTTCCATTAAAGTGGCTCAATATGAAGTCCCGCAGATATCTAGCAACAGCCTGTTTGTTTCATAAAATTATGACGAATAAAACACCTTCATACTTATACAAAAAAATTCGGTTCAGAACAGATGTCCATAATATAAATGTGAGAAATAAAGGATTAATTACACCACCCGCTCACCGCACCGTGTCATATCAATGGTCATTTACATTCCAAATTTACAAAATCTATAATAAATTAAATGCCGAATTGAAATCATGTACCTGTAGATCATTCAAAATCAAACTAAAAGAAAAATTACTTGCAGAAATGAGATATGAGTCTTAAAATATAATATTTTGTGTTTTCTTTTTAGATTTATTGTTTATTAGAGCAACAGTGAGAGCAATTAATTAATATAATAATTGATTAAGTTTAAGTTTAAGTTTAAGATTATGAAGGTTTAAGCTGAAAACCAAATGCGTGTCTGCATGGCACGTATTTTGAGCTTACGCCTTAAGGTTTTTCAACGTACATTGTAATTCCTCTTTTTGTACATCTTGGCATGTATGTTGAAAAATAAAGACTATTATTATTATTATTATTATTATTATATTACTCGAGCGACGCGGATCCGCATCGTCCGCACATCGTAAACATTCGCAATAACGCAAATCCGCATCATGAGCAGTCAACGTGTTACAAGATACTTACTACCAAGCAGGAAATTTTTATTTGCAACCACAATAGCCGCTCATACAGACAAGGCAGAAATAAGGAATCAAATATCAAGTATGTTAAATTAAAGAAGGCTTGGAACTGTGCTTGCAAAGAGATGGTGGTCACATGGAGTGTGCCATACATCAATACAATAGACTAAAGGTTCTGAAACTTTTTGGATCGTGGATCACTTCTCAGGAGAGCAATTCATCACGGAGCACTGTTGTCGCCCTTATGCCAAGATACATACATTTTCGACTGGTTTTTTCTGAACTATATTTTTCAAGTTGTTAGTTGACATTTCGTATAGCAAAAATGCGAATTCTTTTTCGAATAGCGTAAATTTTAATCTGCTAAATTCAATGTTTGCTATTGAGTCATTAAAAATTGAAAGTTTAGATAGGTATGGTTGGCTCAAAATGTCAAGTATAAATATTGTTTTTCCAAAACAACAACTCTGCACATATGTTTCTTTGGCATAAGGGTGATATTTTACCTAACACCTACATAGATAATTAGGTATACTAAACCGAATGACAGCAGTATTGAAGATGGATAGAATTTTTAAACATGTAGGTATGTGGAATGTCAAGTTTTAGTTCATTCCAAATGTTATTTTCTCCACAAATTTCATATAAATAGGGAATTTACTTTTAACTACATAAGAGAACAACAATTAAAAATATAAAGACAAAACATTTTAGAACGAATTAAAAGCAGGTATTATAAATTCACAGTAGGTATAGGTAATCAAAAACAGAGCGAGAAAGATACCTATGCGGAAGGAAAGTGTTTGATACAAAATTTAAGAGAACGAGATGATAAAAAGATGAAGTGAAAGAATTAGTAAGAAGGAAAAAAGTAGCTTGGAAAAAGTACTACAGAACGAAAACGGAACAAGATAGGAAAGA
Organism: Agriotes lineatus; assembly: GCA_940337035.1. Classification (NCBI taxonomy): domain Eukaryota; kingdom Metazoa; phylum Arthropoda; class Insecta; order Coleoptera; family Elateridae; genus Agriotes; species Agriotes lineatus. Next base: position 8,926 of record CALNHX010005531.1, on the reverse strand, counting down.
ATACATCAAGAAAAGAAATGAAGCTAAAAAAGAAGTAAAAGAGGCCAAGGCCAAAAACTGGGAAGAATTTGGCAAACAAAAAAGAAAAAAGGCAATCAGTCAGTTATATTAAAAATAGAAATCCAGAAATAACGAAAGGAGAGAGGAGAATTTAGAAGTAGGTAATACTATAGTGAAAAATTTAACGTGAATACAGAGCACAAGAGGATAAGGAAAAAGAAGAAATTGGGTATTATACAGAACAGCCAAGAGAGGACGTTACAGGAGTTACAAATATAACTATAGAAGAAGTATGCGAAGCAATTAGCAGACTAAAAACGGAAAAAGCCTGCGGCGAAGACAAAGTAGAAGCTGAAATGATAAAGTGGCAGGCGATAAGATCGCTATATGGGTCTGGAAGGTATGCATCTAAGCTTGGGAGGAACAACAAATAACGAAAGACTAGCAAAGGAACCTTACAGTAACAATATATAAAAAAGGTGAACAGATAGATTGTAACAACTACAGACCCATCTGCCTTTCTACAGTGCGTTTTAAATTATATACAAGACTAACAGAAAGAAGACTAAGAAGCAAAGTAGAAGATAAAATGAAAGACGAGCAAGCAGCTTTTAGACCACAGAGAAAAACAAATGATGCTAAGAAACCTAATAGAAAGAGCAAATAAAATGGACACACAATTATATTGATTTTTATACACCTAGGAGCAGCCTCTGACAATATAGTGAAGGTAATCTTATGGAATTGTCTAACGGAACTAAAAGTCACAGAAAAACTAATAAATATAGTAAAAAGTATTTATGAAAATGTATATGGAATAATCCAAATAGAAAGAAAAAGATCAAGAACTTTTGAGATGAAAAAAGGCATTAAACAAGGCGATAGCCTGAGCTCCTTTGCTTTTCCTTATTGTACTGGACAGACTGCTAAAAAACACTTGATGAGAGACACTTAAGAAACTAGTAGGATATAAAAACCTCAACTCAATACTAATAGATAATCTTCTTTACGCAGATGATATAGTCCTAATAGTGGATATGCACAAAAAAGCGCAGAAGCAAATTGATATAAATATGGACTACAGAGATCATAAAACTAAAAATGGAGATAAACACTAATAAAACAAGAGTTTTGATAATAAATGGACCAACTGAAAATAAACATAACATGTAAAGAACACACTAGAACAAGTACCAAAACAACCTAGGAAGCATACGAATGGAAGATGGAAAAATAGATGCGAAGATAATAAACAGACAAAGAAAAACACAATCTATGCTACACCCTAAACAGAACGATATAGATAGAAAATCAGAGCTTACAACAAAAACAAAACTTCACACACAAAATAATAGTAATTACAACAATATTATATGCGAGCAAATGCTGGCCATTACAAAAGAAACATAAAAGAAAACTAACAGCAGCAGATATGAATCATCTCAGAGGAATAGCAGGGAAAACAAAAATGGACAGGATCTGAAATGAAAATAATAGAGAAGATTTGAAACAGAAGTCAATAAATAAGATAGTAGGCGAAAAGCAACTGAAATGGTTCGGACATATCCACAGAATGGACGAAGACAGAATGGCGAAGAAAGTAATACAAGCAAGAGGAATAGAAAAGGAAAGAGCAGCAAGACCGAGGAAAAACAGGATGGGCAGAATAGAATAGCTGGAGAGGGAGAAAGGCAAAACAATGGAGGAAATGATAAGGATCGCAAAGGACAGGAAGAAATGGAAGAAACGAGTGGAGTCCATATCCGACGCCCACTAAAAGGGAGAAAGGATATAGAAGAAAGAAAGAAAAAAGTTAATTTTTTAGGGACACGTTACAATTGCTAAGAAAACAAGTGTTACTGGATGATTTGCATACTTGAACAAGTACTGGTATAATGGATATTATTGGTCAATTAACATATTTGTTAAGTATAATATTTCATATTCTATAAAAACAAATATATTTATAATAATTCTTCAACTCTACGACGCTATCGATTCAAGACGCAACTTAATTTCAGTATCACCAACAGAAAAAAAGCTATGATTGCCAAGAAGAGAATGCTAAAATAATCTAACAAATGTTTATATTCTAATAGAATTCAGTTTACTAATAGCCAAAGTTACTATTTATTAGCGTGAGAATACCATTCACTACATTTTGGGCCAGTCCTCATCTCTTAAATTTAGAACATTGGTCAATAACACCTTGTACCATAGTACCATTATCGATTTGATAGAAGTTAACATGCATTTGTTTCACCTGTCAAATAAAATAAATAAGAAATGTCCGTTGATACTGTTAGCTTTTTTTATGCGTTTTAAGTATAAAAAGAGAAAAAAAATGCAAAATGAATACACGTTGGACAAATAATGTTAAATATAATAGTATTAAGCTCTTAGTAGATTCTTTTTGACAAAAATCTCTAAGTGCGCTCTACTACAACTAACTAATGATGGGTTTGCATTTGGAAAGTTTGGAAAAACATTCACGGCATCTTATTCTTCAATTCTATAAGATAATGATCAGTCCGTATAAAAACAACACGTGTGGTGCAATGTTAAAAAAAACTGCGATTCTCAGACGTTATGGATTCTAAGACGCAAACCCCGTTTTTAGGAGACATTTATATAGGAAAAAAAGCTGATAACACAAGAGCCAATGGATGATCAAGAGCCTGGAACTAGTGGTGGTAAATGTTGACACAGCTACTGACAGAAAGAGAAGTTAAAAAGATAGTGATAATTAGAAGGCTTCAAAGAAAGGTTTTGTATCAGCGGAACTTACATACTTATTTACATTAAACGCCTGCATCCAAGAACTGCAAGATCGCAATTTGTAGACACCAATTTTAAAGTTGAAAGTGCTGACGTGATCATAGTAATCAGGAAAAGTTATTAAGAAATGGTACTTATGTTATTTCCAGAATCTTCTTGCAATCGTGCTTGTCTTAAGTGAGTTCAACAGTATTTACTTGTTTCAATAGTTTTAATTTAAGTGAAATTTGTTTATTGTGGTATTTAATATACAATTACGAAACAGTTAAATAATACACGTACATGTTTAGTACACTGAATAATAAGCAACTAATGTTGCAAGAATATTTTAAACTGGTATTTTAAGCTTTTTCCATTCTCATGTTCTTGGTTATACAGGGTGTCTACGGTCTTAGTAAAAGTTTTATAACAGTGATAATAAATTTGTAAAAGGTTTACATTGTTTATCTATCAGGTGTAGTTCGTTATCAGTTGGCAATGCACTGTCAGCTCTTAGTTGGTTATTGTTGTGTAGAAAGTGAACAATGGCTTATCGATATTCTAATGCTGAATTACTTGACATGATGCTAATTTAGTAAGATTCGGCTGCTGTGAGCCGACTTTATACCGAATGAGACTTTGCATTAGTGATGGGCCTATCCGGAATGAATAATAGGAAAGTTTCCGATTATTAAAAAAATCGGAACTTTCCGATTATTTCGGAACATTTCGGAACTTTTCGGAATTCGATTATTTTACTGTTCGGTGCAAAAAATTCAGAACTTTCGGAATTCGATTATTTTACTATTCAGTATACAAAATGAGAAAACGAAATGCGAATTTGAACTGAACGGAATACAAAATGTTGTGTTGACTCACTTGACTGCTATATGCTGGCACTAATGGCAGTGGTATTTCGTAGATTAATTATTAGATAGTACACCTTACAGACTTCAAATTCATGTATTGTTTTATACTATCTATTATGTACTTTATGTGCCATTAAACTTTAAAATATCACTACCATTTTCCAAAAGTCTATTAAAGTAACTACTGTAATAATTTGAAAAAATATTTTATTTCCTCACATCCCACTGTGCGACTCAAACTCATAAATTGTTTTACTGGCCGTCTTAGAAACCCAAACAATAGATGCCAACGCAGATAAGGGCTTACGGCGCAACGGCGAGTGCTCGCATCGCAAATTTGGACGCACTTCATCTTCCTTCCGCTTGTTGTTGTTTCGCTTGTTTTCCCTTGCTTGCATTTACGGAATGTAAAATAATCGGATGATATTCCGATTTTATAAACATTCCGAAATGGAACATTCCGATTATTGAAATAATCCGATTAAGCCCATCACTACTTTGCATACAACAGAAAGGTGATAACTTCGAAAAACTGTTGTAAAACCACTTAAAAATATTTCATTTTTATTGTCAATATGAGCCATTATAATTCAAATTCACAAAAATCATCTTTTTTACATTTAATCATGCTATTTCAGAAACAAAAAACAATACACAATACACTTCTAAAAAGTGTCTTTACCTGATTCGATGATTTAAGTACTCGGCCGCTATGTGACCGCATACTTCGTATGCCATCTCATCAGTAAAATTACCGCTTGCACCTCGAAAAATGTTAACTTTAACTTCACATTGTCAAAAGCCTACTTTTCATAGAAGTTGTGAACATTTTTTTACCGTCAACATAAAAATAAAGCAATTAATTTGTCTTGATTTTATCTACAAATATCAATCATTTTATAATTAGCGAGATTTTTGCTGATGACCTTAATATAAGCAGTGTGAGTAATTATCGATAGCAATTACTTATAATATTGGTGAATTGAAAATTGAAACCCATTATGTAGTAGCAGTTTATAAATGGATATTATTTTAGAATTGCTAGTTAGAAATAAAATAACAATTAACACTACGTTTTCTGTCATACTCAAACAATCGCTGATATTTAGTTCACTTAATTTTCTGATTAAATTAAAATAATATGGATATTCTTATCATAATCTGGAGCCAATTGAGCAAGGAAAACTACAGTTAAGAACTATATGTAGTTATACGTATTTGATATATTGAAGTATCCATACAGTATAGTTACATATTTTCAACGATACTATTAATTGGTTCATTAACTAGTAGAGTGTACTGATAAAACGGTACTTGTCTATGTAAGGAAACTAATTTTGGAATTTTTCAAATTTAAAGTTTGGCACAATCTCTTACCCCTATCATTTTGATAAGGTTGAAATTGTTTGGATTTTTAATAATTTCTTGTGATTCACGAATAACAGGAGGGAAGTATTTTTTAGTCCTAGCTAGTATATTTACGGAGTCGTAATTTATTCTGTGATCTCGTGATCCTAATACGTGTTCTTCGATGGCTGATTTTTGTGTGTTTTCAAGTTGTGTGTGGCTCTGGTGTTCTTCTATTCGACATTGAATGCAAAGAATCTTTGTTGGAGGGGATCAATTGTTCGGCCTTTCTTATTGCACCATAGCGGACTCCGATGTTTTTCTTATCTAAGACCTTTCTTATTTGGTCGGTTACTCCGGCGATGAAAGGAAGGCAGGCATAATTAATAGGTTTAGGTTTAGGTTCCTGATGTCTCGTCGCCTGTAGTCATTCCTGTGTAAAGCTTCTTCCACATGTCTCAGTTCTTGTGGTTTACTGTCCTCGTCACAAATAGCGTTGGCCCGTTGAATAACAGTCTCTTTTGTTGGGGAGGTTGGTGAGACGAAGCATGCAGATAGCGGTCAGTGTGAGTCTTCTTTCGATACACTGTATGGCTTAATCTGTTGTTAGTGGTTCGTTTCACTAAGACATCCAGGAAAGGTAGGCATCCATTTTCTTCAGTGTCCATAGTGAATCTTATTTTGGCAGGTGGTTGTTTAAGTGTGCCAAGAAAGCTTCAAAAGCTGTTTTTCCATGGGGCCATGTAACGAAAGTGTCGTCAACGTAGCAGAACCAGCGTTTAGGTTTGAGATAGCTGGACTGAATAGCTTCATCTTCAAAGGCTTCCGTAAATATGTTAGCAATGACTGGAGATAACGGGGATCCCATAGCGGCTCCTTCCTTTTGCTCATAGTACATTCCTTCCCAAAGAAAGTAGGTTGTCATGAGGCACATCCTTACTAACTCTGGGACGTCTTCTCAGAGTCATTGAGGAACAAAGCATTGTTGTATAAGATTTACTGAATCTTCTACTGGTACGTTGGTGAACAGGGATTCCACATCGAAACTGACCAACATGTCCTGGTCCGTTATTTCCAACTGAGCCAATATTTCCACGAAATGCTCAGAGTTCTTCACGTAGGATTCTGTTCTGCCTACGTATGGTTGTAATACGTTAGCAAGGTATCTGGCTAGTTCATACGTAGGAGATCCGCAAGTGCTAACAATTGGCCTGACTGGAACTTCTGGTTTGTGGATCTTCGAAGGTCCGTAAAGTCTGGGCGGTCTAGTATCGCTAGGCAGTAGTCGTGGATGTTCCGACTCTGGTATTAATGAACTCTTGATAGCTCCTCTAATCTGGCGTTCTATCCTCGATGTGGGGTCCTTCAGTGTTACGTACTGTTCATCGTTCAGTAGTGATTGAACTTTGTTCCGGTAGTCCTTTCTGTTAATCACTATAGTGGCATTTCCTTTGTCAACACGTAGAACTATAATGTTTGGATTGTTGCAAATTTCCTTCAGAGCTTGTGTTTCAGCTCTGGTGACGTTTCTCGTTGGTGGTTTGTCACGCTTTAATATACGACAGGTCTCGTGTCTTACTTCCTCAACTGGGAGTTTGCAAATAGCACCCTCAATTTCAGCGATGACCTCTTCAGTTGGTATGTGGGATAGAGTAATGGCAAAATTCAATCCTTTTGCCGAAATCGAGGTACAGTCCTCAGAGAGGGGTTGGTCAGAAAAGTTAATTACCATTTTCTTGATATACAATCCTGGTACCGATATTACTTTGGTTTGGATTGAAGCTTCTCGAAACTTCTTTATATGTTTTTGGGTCGTACTGTTCATGCGGTGTTCTGAGTGGGCATAGCTGATACGATCCACTGTGTTCCAGAGGTTTTCATCCAAAATCTTACTGAGCTCGAGATGTAGGTAGTAGAGCTCGGTAGATGTTCCTTGGAGTTCGTAATAAGTATGGCATACTCTTTCCCTAGCAAGAGCATTCTCGGTCCGATCGATAATCCTTCGGGCAGCAGCAGTTTGTAAATGGTGTTGAATCTTAACAGATTTAGGTTTTACCCTTTGTCACGGCAGCGTTTCAAGAACGCCAACGTTTCAAGAACGCCAACGATGCAAGCAGTTGACTCTTCTTCTTCCGTAACTTGTCCAGTTTTCTGGTCTTCTTGAATATTTCCTCAACCTAGATACGTTTAATAGTTAACTATTAAATGGCTATATACTGTTTGAGGCTTTTGCGGTTACTCAAATTATTCTTGTTAACATAGAATTTCGGCTTAGACCACGTCGTATTTGTATATGAACACCCAGCACTTTCAGGCTTAATGTGCCTTGCACCTTGTGAAGTCGAGCAAAAACCCGCGCGATGGTCATGCTCTTTGGTGGCTCGTGTTTGAGTATCTTGAGAACGAGAATACGTAGGCAGATTTGGACGTTTTGTTGTTTGTGCATCCATATTCACTAACGTTTGGCAAGACCTTGCAGCTTGCATCATCAGAGTGAAAGTCGCAGTGCGTTCTCAAGATACTCAAACAACACGAGCCACCAAAGAGCATGACCATCACGTGGGTTTTTGCTCGACTTCATAAGGCGCAAGGCACATTAAGCCAGAAAGTGCTGGGTGTTCATATACAAATAGTCAGTCTAAGCCGAAATTCTACGTTAAGAAGAATAATTCGAGTAACCGCAAAAGCTTCAAACAGTATACTATTAAACGTCTCTACGGGGAGAAAATATTCAAGAAGACAAGTTACGGAAGAAGAGTCAACTACTTGTATCGTTGGCGTTCTTGAAACGCTGCCGTGACAAAGGAGTCAAACCTAAATCTGTCAAGATTCAACACCATTTACAAACTGCTGCTGCCCAAAGGATTATCGATCGGACCGAGAATGCTCTTGCTAGAGAAAGAGTACGCCATACTTATTACGAACTCCAAGAAACATCTACCGAGCTCTACTACCTACATCTCAAGCTCAGTAAGATTTTGGATGAAAACCTTTGGAACACAGTGGATCGTATCAGCTATGCCCACTCAGAACACCACATGAGCAGTACAACCCAAAAACATATAAAGAAGTTTTGAGAAGCTTCAATCCAAACCAAAGTAATACCGGTACCAGGATTGTATATCAAGAAAACGGTAATTTACTTTTCTGACCAACCCCTCTCTGAGGACTGTACCTCGATTCTGGCAAAAGGATTGAATTTTGCCATCACTCCATCCCACATACCAACTGAAGAAGTCATCATTGAAATTGAGAGTGCTATTCGCAAACTCCCAGTTGAGGAAGCCGAGGAAGTAAGACACGAGACCTGTCGTATATTAAAGCGTGCCAAACCACCAACGAGGTACGTCACCAGAGCCGAAACACAAGCTCTGAAGGAAATTTGCAACAATCCAGACATTGTAGTTCTACACGCTGACAAAGGAAATGCCACTGTAGTGATGAATAGAAAGGACTACCGGAACAAAATTCAAACACTATTGAACGATGAACAGTACGTAACACTGAAGAAGGGCCCCACATTGAGGATAGAATGCCAGATTAGAGGAGCTATCAAGAGCTCATTAATAACAGACTACTGCTTAGCGATACTAGACCGCCCAGATTTTACGAACTTCCGAAGATCCACAAACCAGAAGTTCCAGTCAGGCCACTTGTTAGCACTTGTGGATATCCTACAAACTATGAACTAGCCAGATACCTCGCTAACATATTACAACCATACGTAGGCAGAACAGAATCCTACGTGAAGAACTCTGAGCATTTCATGAAAATATTGGCTCAGTTGGAAATAACGGACCAGGACATGTTGGTCAGTTTCTATGTGGAATCCCTGTTCACCAACGTCCCAGTAGAAGATTTGGTAAATCTCATACAACAATGCTTCGTTCCTCAATGACTCCGAAAAGACGTCCCAGAGTTAGCAAGGATGTGCCTCACGACGACCTACTTTC